>PVKZ01004199.1:0-93450 GCA_004027375.1 Macroglossus sobrinus | reverse complement strand
TCCCGCGGTTACCCTTCTGCCCAGCAGGGGGTGCCGGCGGGCCACCTGGTCACCGCCGGCACCTTCCCAGAGGCCTAGTCCCCACACCTGAGTACTCGGGGAAGCAGATGGTCAGGGGACTGTGTGTGATCTTCTCCTCGAACAGGTCCTTCTTGTTGAGGAAGAGGATGATGGACGTGTCCGTGAACCACTTGTTGTTGCAGATGCTGTCGAACAGCTTCATGCTCTCGTGCATGCGGTTCTGGGGGGCGGGACGGCGCGGTCAGCACCGGCCCCCAGGCCCCCAGGCCCCAGCCCCCAGTGGTCTCTTGGCCTCTCACCATCTCCTCGTCCTCGGCTAGCACCAGGTCATAGGCGCTCAAGGCGACGCAGAAGATGATGGCCGTGACGCCCTCGAAGCAGTGGATCCACTTCTTCCGCTCGGACCGCTGCCCCCCCACATCGAACATCCTGCGGAACACAGCGCTGCCTTAGCTCCGGAGAAAAGGGGGTTCTGGGAGCGGGTCCCTGCCCTGCTCACAAGGCAGCCAGCCGAGCACAGGGGCCCGCTCCGAGCGGCAGCTGCCTTCGTGGAATCCTTCGCACTTGTCCACCTCCCCGTTTCTGGGCCAGGGCTGGTCAGCAGGGAAGGCTGCGGCCGCACAGGGCAGGGTCAGCAGAGGCTGAGCCGCTGGTGACCACAGAAGCTTGAGCAACTTCAGAGTGAGGCTGGGGGACCCTGGACCAGCCCGTCCCTCCCAACACAGCCAGCAGCAAGCAGGCTCTGGAGCAAGGGTCCCGCCCTCTGTCACTTCCAGGGCTGGCAGGTGTCCCCCTTCCACTCCGCCCACTCACTTGAAGTGCAGGTCCTTGAAGGTGAAATGTGTCTCCACGATGCCCGTGGTCTTCACACGGGTCCGCAGCACGTCCTGCTGTGTGGGGATGTAGTCGCTCTGTGCGATGCGCTCCAGGTCGTTCAGGTAGCTGGGGGCGGGGTGGGGGGAGTCAGTGGGGGCCAGCATGGGGCCGCCTTACCGGGACCCCCGCATTAAGTTCATCTGGACTAGAAGCCCTTGCCTCCGGACGCAGAGGAAGGAAGGAAGCGGGGGCATCACCCTGCGGGCTGGGCCGCTGGGAGGAGGTGCAGCCCCGTGGCGGGCCGGCCCAGCCCCAGCCCCCGGCTCCGAGCCAGGCCTGCCTCAGACAGGATCCAGGGTGGTGGAGCTGCAGGAGAGGGGCGTGCGAGCGGGCAAACTAATTCTTTAGTGAGGGATTTGGGATGCTAAGCAGAACAATGATGGCACCATCTGCAGAGGGGCCTGGCGTGTCCCCTCGATGCAGAGCTGGACAGGCTGGGGCCTGCCCGGCCCAGTGGGCTCTTTGCCTAGCACCCAGTAACATTTGGGTTCCTCAGGGGAGGGCATTGACACCTGCTTGGTGAAGGCCCCAGGAGCCCCTCATTACCAGCTCCCTTAATTAGTATCATCACCCCCCTGGGTCCTGGGGCCAGTCCTGCTGCTGCCTCAGTACCCTTGCTGTGTCCTGGGGCTGGGCCCAGGCTTCCGAGCTGCTGCCCAGGGCCGACGTCTCCCTCCTGGGGCCAGCCCTTGGCTCCCACCAGCAGCTGGGCCAAAGGGAAATGACCTCAGAGACAGAGACAGAACAGAATAACAGGAAGGGCCATGGGGGACCATGACGCATGTGCTGTGACCTGCAGACCATGCCCCGCCCCCTGCGGAGGGCCTCCAGTCTGGAGGCCTCATGGCGGGTTCCACACCAGCCTCTTCCTTGTCAACAGGTGGGCCCACCCGGGGACCTACTGCTCCGAGGCAGCCTCGGAGGATGGCTGTAAAGAAGGTGGAGAGTCTCTGTCCCCTGGAGTGTCCCAGTCCACTCCCCACCCTAGTTATCTATCAAGGCATAAGCCTGCTCGGGAGAGCAGGGCCCGTGTTTGATGCTGAACCCCCACCCAGAACAGCACCGGGCACCCAGTGGGTGCTTAATGGGGAACGAAGATGGGGACCGGGGAGGAGTGGGAAGCAGCCTGGAAGATGGCTCTGTGCCTGCCCGCCTTAGCATCCTAGGCACTGAGGTGGCAATGGTTGACAGAGCTCACCACCCCCCACCGCTGCCTCTAGGATCTAGAAGCTCTGCTGGCGTGAACCTTGTGACCTCTGGAAGGCCCCCCGTGCTCAGCAGGGACTGCACAGCTCCTGTGACGGGTGTGGGCTCACAGGGAAGTTGGGGCCACTGCAAGGAGGACGAAGGTGACTGTCCATGTAACCGGGGCAGGGCTCAGAAATCACGGCCAGGTGGACCGCCTCCCACCCATGCTCCTGGGGTCCTCTCTCCCAGCGGGCTCACAGCTGGATGGCGGTGGGGGTGGGAAAGGGCTTCCAGGCAGAGGGGCTGGCTTAAGCAGAGGTAGGAGAAGGAGGGGAGTGTACAGGGTCAGCAGCCTACCTGGGGGGCACCATTCAGAGCCTGTGATGTCCCCCACAGCCCTGCAGCCATCAGCGCTGGCCACCAACCTGTCTTTCCTGTTCCCCACGGGGTGCTCAGCACCCTGCACCAGGCACCTTAGGGAAGGAAGCTGGGGCATCACCCTATGGGCTAGGCCTTTGCAACTCCTGGGACCCCGATCCCCTACGCACATCTGTCACCTCTCAGTCGATCTCCTCCCCTCGTGTCCCCCACCCGCCGCCAGCCTGAACTTCCTGCGTGACCTCAAGCACGGCCAGCACTCCACTACCCCAGGAGTGTGTCCCTGCCTGGAAGCCCTCCCCCTTCCTCCGACTCATGCTCAGAACTCGGCCGAGGCAGTCCGACTCCTCAGGACCCACTCTGACTCCCACACACCGACACCCCAAGTTGTCACTGCTGGCAGACTTATCCGTCCCGCTCATCACTGTGTCCCAGAGGCCTGCACTGGGTCTGGCACGGAGCAGGTGGCAGCGAATGGAGAATGATTACAGACTCAGACGGCCTGGCGGAGACTCCACAGGCCGCCCTGCCGGGCCTTCCTCGTGGCCTCCCATCCCGAACCCAGACCCATCAAGGCCTCTACTGATGGTCGAGAGCTTCACGAAGAGCGACGAACAACCAGCATGCTTCTGAGAGTTCTCGGGCTCTCTGTCCGGCCTGCGGTCCAGACCACCGCCGCCCGGCCCCCCTGCCCCTGGAACTCACTAGGCGGCAGAGTCGTTGAGCTGGTACTCCCGCGAGCGGCCGAAGCAGGTCTGCACTCCGTGGTCGGCCCAGAGCCGCCGGATGACGCCGGACAGGTCCTCGGGGAGCACGCCCTGCTCCTCGGCCGTGCAGGACAGCGCAAAGAGCTGCCTGGCGTCATCCTGGGCACAGCGGCGGGTGGTCAGCCAGTCGCAGGAGCGCACCCCCACCCCACCCCTCGAGAGCAGGGAGGCCTCCAGAGCGGGGCCTAGGCTGGGGCGCTCTCGGGTTCCCCAGGGCATGATTTGCCTTTTGGGAGGTAGGCAGGGGTGGGGGTGAGAGTCCACATACCGCGCGGGAGGGGTCGGCAAAGTCAATCTGCAGGTTGCCCATGGCTTTGACAATGGCCATGATGGACTGGATGGTGTTGCTGTAGACGACTGCCCGGTACTGCCGGCATTCCTCCTCTGAGTAGCCATCCTCGTGGATGATCCTGGCGGCCAGGGGAAAGGGGTTAAACTCCATAAGCCACAGGGGCCTCACTGGGCCACCCAGGGCCGCTGGGGCCTGCAGGGACCTATTCCAGAGAGGACAACGCTGCCCCCGACCCACTGGGACCCGAGGATGGATGACTCTGAGAAGGTCCCAGGCCTGGCTAAGAGGGGCTGGGCAGTGCAGGCCCAGGGGAGGAGAGAGGGGATCGAGGTTTGGAGGCTCCCCCCACGCCCGGCACTCACTTCATCTGCTTGACAATGGTGCTCTTC
Source organism: Macroglossus sobrinus (assembly GCA_004027375.1). Lineage (NCBI taxonomy): Eukaryota > Metazoa > Chordata > Mammalia > Chiroptera > Pteropodidae > Macroglossus > Macroglossus sobrinus. The sequence continues at coordinate 89,539 of PVKZ01004199.1, read as the reverse complement.
CCGGACTCCCCGGCACCTGGAGCAGAGAGGGACAGGCAGTCAGGGCGCGGGCCACACAGGCGGGCAACTAGTGGTCCAGCCACAGGCAGCCCCAGAGGCAGAACGCACCCTCCCCACCAATTGCAAGGTGAGGTGGAGGCAGTCGGGGCTGGCGGGCAGCAGAGCTACCGGGCCTGCAGCTGGCAGGGTCCCAGTAGTCAAGGCAACGTGGGTCACCTGAGCCCCATGGTGGACTCTGCCCAGACCTTGGCCTCTCACAATCTCCACTGCCCACCGTGGCTCCTCACGGCCCTCCTTGAGTTCAGGGGCTTTGGCTGGAGCCGGGAGCCCGTCCTGCAAAAGTCACCCTGTTACTCTCACACGTGCAGCCTTGCCACTCTGGCTGTGCTCACCAACATGGCCCCTGGGCAGAGCTGGCAGGAAGGAGCCCTGCCCGCTCCGTCGGGGCAGCAGCCCGCTCCTGCCTCACCCTGGGACGTAGCTGCCGAGCGGCCTGGGATGGGCACGGTGTCCCCCTCTTGCCTCCCAGGCATGGCCCGAGGCCCAGCCCGCCCCTGAGCAGATGGCGACCAGGGCCTGGGAGACACACAATGTAACATGCCTGCACACAGGCACACACACGCACACCCCACACTGCCTCAAGATGCTTCCCTGGCCTGGCAGACCACACCCTGCCAAGGGATCTGCTGGCACTCTCCTGTGACTGTCACAGCAGCCCCACAAACAGACACTGTTTCTGCCCCAATTTTACAGATGAGGGTACTGAGGCTCAGGAAAGGCAAGTCTGGTCCCAAGATCATGCAGCCCGGATTTGGGAGGGCAGGGGAACACACAGGACCATGATGCTTGGCCTGCCCAGCCCCTCTCAGAGCCTCTGGGAAGATGCTCTGGGTGGGTGTTCAAAATAGCAAATTCCCTAGACAAAGAGCCAGACCTGGAGGGGTGCAGCCCGGGAACCCACATTCCCAGGGAGTCTGTGCGGGGAAGTGTAAGATCAGGAGGGCCACCCATTCTCCCTGACTGGGAGCTGGAAGGGGCGGGATCAGGGCCTCCCTCTCTCCCCACGGCTCCTTATCCCAGGTCAAAGGCACTTTGGGTGGGCCCAGCTCACCCTCCCGGCCTTTGCCCACTGTTTCCTCCACTCCTGCCCATCGCCGTCAGCCATACCTGTCTGGAACTGCCTCTTGCCACCTCTAGGCCTTTGCTGGTCACATCTGCCCCATGCCCCAGTGACCCAATCCTTTTGATCACTGCGGCAGGTCTGTCCCTCTGAGCAGCTCAGCAGGATGGGTGGGGAGGTCACACTTAGGGACCTGGCCCCCACACCCCTCGGGGTCAGTTAAGACGACTCAGAGGAAGAAGTGGCGAGTAACACAGCAATAATAACAAGCAGGAATAACACAGCAATCACAACAACGGTGAGGCTGTGAGCAGCGCTCACCCCACGGCAGACGCGACTATGCTGAGCACATCCGCTAACCGCACAGCCACCTGAGGGGCAGCTCTGTTCTCACCCCCCCGACAAATAACAGAACTGAGAGAGGTTGCTGTCACATGGGTACTGTCCCCTCTGTGCGTGGCCCACCTTGCGGGCACTGCCATTCCTCTTAGAGCTGCACTATGTGCCCTGTACTGCAGCTGGGCCCCTGGGTTCACCCCCTGCCATCCCAGGTGGACGCTGGTCCGAGTGAGTCTCCGCAGTGCCCCCCAAGGCCTTGGCCGTCTTGCATCCGCCCTACCCCCCTCCCAGATCCACATAATAGCAGGAGAAACTGAGGCGCAGCCGTGGTGCTCACGGGGTGGGCCTGGGTATGGACACAACCCAGTGGCCTCCCTAAGGAGACTGGTCTGGGTTCGCCTCGTAAGCACCACCAGCTGCCTGGACTCATGGCTTCAGACTGTCCCAGGCCTACTTCCCGGGATCGGGGAGCACTGGGAGTGGCGCAAAGGCGCAGGCTGGGGCGGAGGTGGGGAGGTGAGCCCCTCTGTCCGTTCTGCCCCTGGACACCAGAGGCACCAGTGCCCGTGGATTCCCCTGGATGTGGGCTGCGGTCAGGTGGGGGCGCTGCTCCCACCTCGCTGGGTGTGGCCGAGCGAGCAGCCAGGACCCTGCACACTGACACTTGCCACCAGCGGAGGAGGGGACATGTGCAGGGAGCCTAGAACAGCCCAATGGTGATGCCCGTTCCCCAGGGCCGCAGATATCCAGGGGACGGGGACAGCAGCATTGGTCTGGTGAGCCCCAAGGGCCAGGCGATGACTGCCTGGCTGTCCTTCCCTCCCAGGCACCTGCTGCCACAGAGCGGTAGGAAGCGCATCCTGGAGCAGAAGAGCCAGGAGCCACGGAGTCTCGACCTGTGAGGCCGCGGAGGCCATAGATGGGCAGTGACAGCTCAGACCCATCACGCATCTCCCGCCAGGGGGACCGAGACTCAGTTCCAGGGTACGGGGACCCGAGGTCAGGCTGAGGCTGCCCCCCTCTTGTGTAACTCTGGGCCCTCCATCCACCTGAGAACAGTGTCCCTGTCTGGCCCTTGGACCACTCTCTTGGGAAGTGGTGTGGGCAGGGCGGCGACCTTGCCCAGCGAGGGGGATGACAGCACAAACTCGCTTTGCATCTGATTTTCCTAGCAGAGGCAGACCTGGCAGACAGCAAGCCGGGCCGGAGCCAGCATGCTCGCTCTCGGCTGCAGTCAGCCGAGGGGCCACTTCCCTGTCCCCTTAGCCTCGGTCTTTCTTGCTCTCACATTCTAAGAGTTAGTAGGACATTCTCTGCCCGGAGCAGGGGTCACTGTGGAAAGCCTCCCACTTGACAGGTGGACAAACCAAGGTCGCAGAGCCCCCATCCCTGGACTCGGGCAGGAAGGAGTGGTAGGACAAGGGTGTGGCACTGGTGGCCGAGCAGGAAGCAGCGGGGAGGGAACACCAGGACAGAATCGGGGACATGGCCCAGGAGCAGCTACAGCAGATCAGGAGGCCGAGGGCAGAGGTCGGTGGGACCACAGCATGACACCCGGGTGAACCGGGTGGGACGAGGACCCTGGTTCTCAGGCGGCCGGCCCACTAGTGGGGCACCCGGGAGCCGTGGCGTAGCAGCCTCACTGGTCCCCGCCCTCCAGCGGGCCCCTTTCCCATCAGGGCTCGCCGTGCTCCCCATCAGATACGCTGATGCTTGGCTTGCAGTCTGCTTGTACCCTGCTGACCCTGGACACCCAGTCCGTCACCCAGCCCTGCATCTCCCCCTCAGGAGGGGGCTTCGCCAGCCGGCTGCAGATTGCTGCAGAGATGCTCGGTGGCCAACAGAAGGCGACAGGAGTCTCCCGCCCACGGAGGGCCCTGCCAGGCACTCCATCTCTAGCTGAGTGAGACCACAGGTGCCCACAGAGACTCCCTGGGGTGGCCACAGTGTTCCCACTGGGCTGTACCTCTTCCCCCCAAAGAGACCTCCGCAGCCCCTCCCCCGGGACGCAGCTGCTGGGCCCCCGGGGCAGTAATTGCCTTGATGCGTTGGGTGACAGCGGAGGGCTGCTCTGTGTTAGAATATGTGCTTCCACTCTGGGAGCACTGGGCCCCAGTAGAGGAGGGAACAGATGGGGGAGAAGGGAGACAGCCCCGTGCCCCCTGCCTGAGCAGGCCAGCAGGCCTACTGCTTGCTGTCTGTCCACCTTGGGCTCTCCGTGTCCGACACGAGAGTCTGCTCTGCTGGGAGGCCCTGGCATGCTGCTCCCCGCTTCTCTGGCCTCAGTTTCCCCTCCACAGAAGCCGCCAAGCCTCGAGTAGCCAGCCAGCCTGTCTCCCACTTTCAGATCCTCTCCCAGAGAGATGTCCAGACCTGCCACAATGCTGGTGCCCACACTGGTCCTTCCTGGTCCCTCCCTTACCTCCCCCTAGGAGTGGGGTGAGGGTTAAGCACACAAAGCTCTTCTCACAGTGCCGGGCACACCACGGGCATCGAGATAAAAGTTATTAACGCGACTTTTCTACTCTTTGGAGGATTGCAGACTTCCCTAGACCTCTCATTTCCTGCAGCCACAGCAACCACAACCTGCAGAGCGGCCCGCTGGGGCCGTCGCAGCGTATGGAGAGTTTCTGAGGCTTCCAGACAAAGAGCAGGGGAGGGCGATGACCAGTGGCTGACTGGCTGACTCAGCAGCAGTAGTTCCCCGCCGGGACTTGTGCAACCTGGGACGGGAGTCAGAGCCACGCATTCTGCTGCTGGCTTTTTGCTTTGAGTTCGTCACTTCCCTTCCACACCACCCAGCACTCGTACCCAGCTGTGGCCTCCTTCCTGCCCAGGAGCCCCACGGCAGGCACTGCTCACCGCCTGCCTGCACTCAGGCTGGGGAAAAGGCCTCGCTGCAGAGGCTCCTGAGCTGGTGGGCTCCCCTGAAACACGTGGGGGGGGGACGGAGAGCAGCCAGCTGACGTGGCAGGCCTGAGGGCAGAGATTCTCATAAGCAGCAGTGGCTGTGACCACAGGAGAGACTTGGGCAGCAGCCCAGCTCAAACCCACAGCACCAGGCCCGCCCCCACTGCCACAACCCTCAGGCCTACCCTGGTGGGGCACAGGGAGGAAGGCAGGGGTGCAGCCCACCCCAAAGGCAGCCCGGGCACCACCTCCCACTCCCATCCCGGGAAGGTGCCACGTCTCCAGCCAGGCCCTGTCGTTCTGGGCCCCCAGCCTCACCGCCACCAGAGGGAGCAAGCAGCCTGAAACCCGGCAGAGGCAGTGGGGGCTGGGCAGTGCTGGGGAGCATTTGTTTCTGAAAAGCAGCCTCAGCTAGGGCAGCTGGGGGAGGGGCCTGGACCCTCACCCTCACCCCCTCCTGAGCCTGGGGAGCCCTGGGCCAGCAGAGACACTGCACCTGGGGAACAATGGGAAGGGAGGGAGGGGAAGAGGGCCCGCCACACAAAGGCGCCCGAGCCCCGCCCCTGGCGTCTCTTCCTTCCTCCAGGTGGTCCTCTCGGGCCCCCTCACTCCCTTCCAAGGAGGCTCAAGCAAGTCTGGCACTGTGGGGGTCGTGGATGGGCCCTCGGACGCCCCCATCCACATTATGTGGCCTTGCCTTCTCCTGGGTGCCCCAACGAACCTGGAACCTCCCTCCCACTAGGCCCTGCCACACCTGGGTCACCTCCAGTGGCTTCCAGGGGTTCATGATGCCCATCTGAGAAGCACTAAGAACCAGGGCCTGGCCTCCTGCTGAGCAAGGGCCACCAGACAAGGAGAGGGCTTTCTGGGGGCAGAGCTGAGTCTCCATCCGTGGGGCCCTGCCCACTATACGGGGGGAAACTGAGGCACTGGGCAAGGAAGGCCAGCCTGGAAGAGAGAAGGCCCTGAGACCTTTACATTGCTGGCCGCTCAGGATATAGGTCTCACCCTCTGCAGCAGCCAGAAGATGCTGGACAGGCCCCAGGTCACACAGGAGCCAAGCAGAACCCCTGGGAACCTCCCTGGGGAGGGGAAGGCCAAGGAGCACGAGGACCAGCCTCGGCACCTGTCATGCTGTGCCAGCCCACACTGCAGACACACTCAGCCGCCACACAGTTGCACCACGGGCTGCGCTCACAGCGGAAGCCCGCTGCAGGAACACCCTTCCTTCACCTCTGGACAACTCCTAGTCTTTGGACCAAGCCCAGGAGCCCCCACCCTGGACTGGGACAGCCCCTGAGCCTGGGCTCAGTCCTCTACACGCCTCATGTTAGGGCGGGGGAGCGACGTGCCAGGCTGCCCGACAACGGCCTGAGTGTGACCACGAGGGACATGGGCTATGAAGCAGAAATGGGGGCAGCTGTGTGAGGACGAGGCCGCTTGTGGCCACGTAGCAGGTTTCTGACTTCGAGCAGGACAAACATTCCTGTAGTCTCGGGTCCTGCCCACCGGGGCAGAGAGTCCCCTTTCAATACCTAAAAGAGGACTGGAGGCCAGTGAAGACAGGGGCCCAGGCACACGGGGTGCACACGGGGTGCATGGCGCCCGTCTGTCCTCCCGACTGGCCATGGCAGTTGGGGGCAGGTGGTCAGAATCACTACCCGGGTCATATCTTGGTATCTCCACTTATTGGGTGTGTCATGTCATGTCCCCGAGCCTTGGTTTCCCCATCAGTGAAATGGGTGTGCCATCAGCCCCAGGCTCACAGGACTGAATAGGGCCAGGAAGGGTCTAACCCCTCCCACCCCACAGTCAAGGCTCCATCAAAGACAGCTGCTGTTCTCACCAGAGGCCACGGGAAGGCATCTCCAGGCCCAGTGGGTAGCAGAGGCGGGGATCCTTAGGCTGGACCAAAGACCCCTCTGTCTACCCCCAGGCAGGGGAAACCCGGAGTGAGCTAATCCCGGGGCTGCTGCTCCATTTCCGGGCATTCATCTCGGCCTGCAGCCGGCCTTCCGGCTTTGGAGGGCAATGGCCGCTCGGGAACCTAAGAGCAGCCCTCTGCTTTCCTGCTAGGTCTCCAGTCGGCGTCCCTCTCCCAGCCACCACTTCCTGTGGTCAAAGGAGGGGGCTGGAATCCTTCTCAGAGGCGCCACCTTCCCTGGGATCCTGGGCCCAGGGGATGCTGGGGCAAGCCCAGGGATGGAGCTGCCTGGACTGACCCCAACCCAGCGGTGCTCTGTAGGGCAGCCCAGGGGAGAATGCAGATGAGCCTGCGCAGGTGGGGCTCACCTTCTAGGTCCCCGGGTTGACAGGGCTCACCGCCCCCACACCCGGTACAAAGCACTAGCGCCCCTCTGACCTCTTCCGCATTTGGGCTCCTCCTCCTCCAGCTGCTTCCTCCTTTTCCTCTGGTGTGGACACCGCTTCCCCAAGAGGCCCAGCCCTGCCATGTAGACTCCCCGGCCCCTCTTCCTGCCCCCGGCACAGTAGGTGCTGCCATCGACATCTCCTTTGCATATTTTGAGGCTGCAGGAGCCTTGACACCCCGGAACCCACCAAGCCATGAGGCTACCTTCTCAACAAGCCTTACGCTATCCACTTTAGGCTCTGGCTTGCAGGGGCCTGGAGCTCGCTGCCAAGCCTTGGATGTACATGCGAAAGTGCCCAGCAAGTGGTTGGTTATTCCAGGGAGATTATTCTTCCCAGACCACCAAGATGGCCACAGCCCCAAGCAGCAGCACTGGGTGCGGGTGCGGGTGGGTTGGGTTTAGTATAAACAAAAGCTGCAGGCTAGAAGGGATGGGTGGGGTGGGCAGAGAGGGCCCCACCCTGTACTTGTGGCTGAGGGAGGGGCTGCCTCAGAGCATCAGGTACCAGGGCCACCATCAAAGGGCCTAGTCCTCGGCCTCCCCAAGGCACCTTGCTAGGCATCCCTAGATGGGGCCCATGAGCTGTGGCCCAGCCAGAACCTGTTGACTCCATCCCCTTCACTGAACCCCAAAGTCAAGTCCCACCCTGAGCTGTTGGGAAGATGGGACAGAGGCTGGCCGTGGTCCTGTCCCCATCTGTCCAGTCCTGCCTCCCCCACTGCACAAAAGGGTACGGTGGGGCAAGGCCCTGGTTCCTCCGTGGCGAAGAGATTATGTGGACAAAGCGTCCTCCCTCCTGTTGCTGCCAAAAGAATGGGTGGCTTTTAGAGACAAAGACCAAGAGACACACAGCCAGGGACAGATATAAGGGCAAGGTGCACAGGACCAGTGTGCCTGCTGTGGCCCAAGTCACCTCAAACCCCAGCCTCTGCAGTGCTGGAGGCCTAGGGGCCTCACTGGGATCCCCTTCCAGCACTACCCGCTGTCACTCACTGAGCAATGTTTTCAGGCCTAGGACACCAATAATGCCACCCAGTGACTGTGCTCAGGCCAGCCCAGGGCCAACCCCTGACAGGCTGCTCAGGTCCCAAGGGGCCCCTGACCATGCCAGCCCCCACCTGGCAGCCTAGCTCCCACTCAGGCACAGTGGGTGGCTGGAGGCTGCCTTGGCCTGGCCTGGGCAGGCGCTGTGCTCCCCAGCTGCCGACTTCTGCCTCCAGCCACGACAGCCTCTCTATGTCCTGACCACTGCTCGGCCCCCTGCCTAGGCTCTGTACCCCCACCCTCCTGAGATCCCCACAGCAGAGCTCCAGGATCACTTCCTCTGCAAAGCCACCCTGATTCACCCAGTCTCCCAGTTTGGGGGCTTCCCTCAAGGACCTGGTCTCACACCTACTCTGGAGGTGTGAACTCTCAGGTTGCCCGTAGCAACGCTGGGGTTGTGGGTGCGGGCTGGGCCCAGCAGGACTGGACAGGACGCAGGCAGGAGGGGTCAGAAATGACTGGGACCCCTGCTCAAGATCCTGCCATTGCCCGCTCAGGAAGACAAAGCCTTGCCCAGCCTGGGGGAGGGGTGGGAAGAAGAGACTCGGAGGCCCAGGCCGCCCCGCCTCCCATTCAAATGCTAATGAGCTCCAGCCGGGATGGGGAAAGCGGGAGAAAAAGGGGGAAGGGGGGCGAGAGGCAGGCCTGGATACCCAGACCCCCTGGAAGGTTGCTCAGCCCCCAGAGGTTAGGCTTAAGTCCCCAGGACTGTCTGTCACTCCAGCTGGCACCAACCAATTGTTTACACGCCTTGTCTCCCCACTTGCTGTGAACAGCTGTCTGAGGACAAGAAAGGGGGTTCCCCAGAGCCTCCATACTGGGGCCAGGAAGGCTCTAGGATGGGGACATCCCTTCCTACTAAACTCTTGGTTCTGCAGGAGTCAGCAGAGGGTCCCTCACTCACTTCCACACCTCTAGGCTCTGATGTACTGTCCCCAAACACCTGTGGCTGCAGGCAGGTACCCCAGGCCTCGGGTTATGAATGGAGATCAGGGTACCTAGCAGGATTTACCTGTCACTAGGTTTCTCAGCCAGTGCACTAAGTGGGACTGGGATTTGAACTTACTTTGTCTGGTGACCCCAAGAGCTGATCTAGGGAGGGTAAGCCCTCCTCCCTCAGGCTAGGAAACACCCACCCAAGAGCTTAGGGACCTAGGCCAGGCCTTCCTCCCTCAGTGCCCTTGGTGAATTGGTCCCTCTGCCCCCAATGCCTAACCCTAGCGAATGCTGCTCATTTTTCAAGGCCACCCAGAGGCCCTGTTCCCCAGGAAGCACCCTCCCCTGTTCAGAGCCAGCCGGGATCCCAGGCCTTCCCAGTTAGACCAAGCCCTAAGCAGAAGCAGCACCAGGATTCCTTCTCCCTCCCTGTTCACGGATGTGCTCAGTAGCTTCGTTCTTCCCACACACACGTAATAGGCACCCGCAGTGTGCCAGGCCCTTTGCGAGACGGACAGGACAAAAGCCACAAGACACCTTTCTTTTTCTTTTGGTAAAACTGATTGAGCCCTGGTGTGTGCAGTCTGTGCAGGCATGGCCAGGAATCCTGCTCTGTCTGGTCTGCTCTGGTCTGAGCCCCTGGGCAGCAGGACGGCCCCGGGGGCTAGACGGGCCTGCAATAGTCCCCAAACAGCCCGAGCTGAAAAGAGGACTGTCAAGCCACTCTCTCCCAGGAAGCACTGGAGCCCATACTGTGTGCCGTGCCCTGTGACAGGCTGCAGACTGGTCAGCCAGAGTTCTGCACCCAGCAGGGAAAGCGCTGTCTGTCCCTTAGGGGCCAGTGGTGAGACCAGGAGGAAAAAAGGCTAAAGAACTTCTCTTCCACTATCCCCCCAGTCCTGGTCACTGGCCCTACACAGAGCCCTCGCCACCTCCCATGATATGCCAGGCTGTAGCCCAGCGGCCACTGTCTCACTCCTTCCTCCATCTACCCATCCCCAAGACCAAATTCTGACCAGCAGCACCTCTTTCATTCAACAAATGGACAAGAAGCGTCCAACAGGTGCCAGGCTCCACGCTTGGCATGGAAGGCTCCGAAATGAACAGGACACAGTCCTGCCTCTGTAGTCTCAAGAGAGGGAAGCTGAGACCCACAGCAAATACCGTGCTCCGATGATGGATGCACCAGGAGCCGGAGGGGGCGCTCCCCCCAGCCTCGGTGGAGGGGGGCTGTCGAGGAAGGATTCTGGGTAGTGAGCCCTGAGCAGAGCCTTGAGAACAATCAAGTAGGAGCGCATGAGATGGAAATGGGGAAAGCGCACCAAGTGAAAGGGACAGTTAGTTGCCAAGTGCCAGGGGCAAGAGAGCAAAGTCCCGGAGTGATACCTGAAGGCTCCGAGGAGCCAGCCTCGGGCACTGTTTCTCCTTTCTCTGTAGCCAGACAACCCCAAACACAAACTCTGGCTTCCCTTCCCCTAAGCGCCCAGCCCAAGGCCCCAGATTCCACCTGGGGAGAGCCCGTGGGGAGGGGGGTTATCCCTGCAGTCCGGCGGATATCGGCAACTCTGCTCCGCCTACCAAGCTGCCAGGAACAACCCTCTCTCACCCGTGTGTACCACATCTGCGTCCGCCTGGGTGACAGCGACGTGCCTGCCCGCTGGCAGGCCTACCCAGGACTGGAAGGAGCCAGTATGCGGGTGGGGCAGCAGGCGTGGTTCTGGCTGGGAAGGAAGGCTGGCAATTGCCCAGTGTGAGTCCCGTTGCCTGGACAGTCCTTCCTGCTATGTGGGACAGGTGCCCAGCACGCTGAAGCTGCCCAGCTGGGCTCCGATCGCCTCCTTGTACCTGGACGGCAAAGGGATGGCCAGCCAGGACCCTTCCCCAGGCAGCCATGGCAGATGGGGCCCTCAATTTCCAGCAGAGCTTGGTCTCCCAGCCCCCTGGCAGTGCACCCCCTGCCGGGTCTTAGCACCCATCCCACGCTCCCCCATATGGCCCCTATCTCCCCACCGTGGGCCCAGGCACACCTCCGGCCCCAAACCGTGAAGCCCATTTTACGGGGCAGGATGCTGAGCTGGATTCCCCAGCCTAAAAAATGCTGGGGACCCTGCACCCCTGGTTGTGCCAGCCCAGTGTGGGAGGGGTTGCCAGGCCCCAAACCCTGATTTGGGCTCCAAGGAGCATGACCAGTGGGGTAGGGTCTAGACACAGGACACAGCTCAGGAGCCCTGTGTGTCCCCAGACCCCATGGCCCAGGCCCACGTCTCAGCCACCACAATGGCTGTGACCGGCCTGGGAGGGGGCTGGCTAGAGGTCCCTGGCCGGGCATGGGGAGCAGTAGCCCGGGAAGCACCCTTCCCAGGCCCCGCGGGCAGCGGCGACGGGCAGCGGCGACCGGCATTCCGCCGCGGCGACACCCACTCACTGCCGCTGCCGCACTCGCAGCTCGGAGACAGGAAGAGGCAAGCGCCCAACGCAAAACAGCCCAGGAGGCTGGGCCGCCGCCCCTTCCCGCCCCTTCTCTTCCTCCCGCAGCGGCAGCGGAACGGATGCCATTTTGAAACCTCCGGGCTGTGCCCCCGGGGCCAGGCCCCCAGGGACAGTCAACAGATGAGCGAATGACCGAAGACACACTGTCTTCGGCCACACGCCCTGCGTGAAAAAAAAACACTTTTCACAGCCTGCGGACCCACAGCCGCTCTAGGGTTGAAGAGCCACACCCCCCCATACACGGTCCAGCCTCCAGTGCTGCCGTGGGGACCTTCCTCCCTCCAACCCTGAAACCTCCCCCCAATCGGGCTGCCACCGGGCACACACCTGTTCCCAGTGGGAAGCTGGATGCGGACAACTACAGGGCCCACAGTCTTTGCAAAAGTCCACCTCAGAGGCCCACCCCCACCTGGCCCCCCAACTCCGCATCCAGCTGGTCCAACGCATCCCTCGTAGGGCCTCGAGATCCGAGGCCCACACACTCGCAGAGACCACATCCCAGGCCTTTCGGCCCCGGGGGCCGCGGAAAGCCCAGCACCCACCAGCAGATTCGAACCGCCTGCCAGGGCAGCAATATGTCGGCTGGCTGTCTCACCACTTCCACTTCCCCCCACCCCTCAAGCAGCCACCATCTTCCCTGGCCTTGGAGGCGCCACAACCCAAACTCCTCCACACGCTCTCCTGCTGCCCAGACCTCCCCCTTACCAGCCCCGAAAGGCTTAGAAACTGGGAGAGGGGTGGCCAGAGGCACCTCCCTGAGAAGGTGAGGCCTGGTCCCTCACCCAGAGGGGCTAGTAGAGCCTCCAGTCCAGCCACCTGGGGGTCGGGGCTCCCCCCTCCCAGCAGGGCCCGACCGTGCAGGAGGGTGGGGGACTCTGGGGACGGCTGGAGTGTGGGAGAGGACCTACGGGAGGGGGAGCAGCGGGTTTGAGAAGTGATGCATGCAGAGAGGGACAGGGTGCGTCAGGTACAGGGAGAGCAGGGGTCTCTAGAGGTTCGGGGGTCCTGGCTGGAGAGGGGGCTCATGAACAATCTTGGTTTCCCGCCTGAGAGGTCCTTTGGGTCGGGGTGCACGGGTGGAGGATACAGGGTCCGGCGTAGAGATGAGGCACAGAGGAGGAAGGAGGGAGTGGGGGCCTGGCAGGGGCTCCGGGGATCCTCATACCCAGTAGGAGTAGGGGGAGCAGGTGGGGGGAACAGGTGGTGCCTCGGGGTGGCAGCCGAGTGGGGTTCTGGGGATTTGGGTACAGTCTAGAGAAGGCTGGAAGGACAAGGCAGGGACTCTGAGGGTCTTTGAGGATGGCCTAGCGGGGTTCCGGGCAGTTTATATTGGGGCAGTGGTGGCTGGGTTTGGGGGTTTGGGATGAACTGAGGGTCTGATCTAGACTCTGGGCTATGGATCGCAGCTCTAGGCCAACCCGGAGTTTTGAACCATTATTTGGGTGTCGTGGCCAGGCCGGGTCTGTGGGTTCAGGTCCGGCTGTGGGGGTCCGGCCCGAGTCTGGGAGTTCCAAGCCCTAGGCTGGAGGTCAAAGTCCTGTTAGGGGTCTCGGGCCGGGGATCGGGGGTCTCGGCGCAGGGCGCGGCCTCACCCAACAGCAGCAACTTCACCTCCCGCGCCGCCTTCTCTCCGTCTTCGCGCAGGTTCTTGTCGATCATCTTGGAGCGCTCGGCCGCCGCCTTGTCCTCGGCGCTCACGGTGCAGCCCATCCTGCCGTCCGCCGGCCCGGCCGCCGCCCGGCCCCCCACACGGCCCCCGGCCCGGCTCGGCCCCGCGCGACCCACTACGCTCCCGCCGCCGGCACTCTGCGGGCAGCTCTCGGGTCCGCAGTTCCGAGCTTCTGCGGGCGGCGCCTTTCAGGGCTCCGCGCACGGACGGCGGGGCGGGACGGGGGAGGGGACGGAGCGAGCCGGGCCCGGGACTGGGCCGGGGCGGGCCCGGGGGCGGGGCCGTGGGAGATCCGCGGCCGGTGATTGGCGGAGTGGGGGCCTGAGGGCGGAGCGAAGGCGCAGTTCAGCGCAGCCCAGGCTCGGGCCGGGGCTGGAGGCGGAGCCACGCCGAGCGCGAGCCGGAGGGGTAGAGCCAAGCCCAGAGGGATTGGACTCCGGGCGGGCTGCAGGCGGTGCAGGGTTCCGATTGGGTGTGGAGTGCCTGGGGCTCGGCGGCCCGACGGCGGGGGCGGGAGGATCTCGTAGCCCGAGGGTGGGGATCCGGTGCACCTCGCGGGGCAGAGCAGGATTCAACTCTCAAAGGTGCAAGGAGGCGTGTCCCCGTCACTTGTTAAACTTAATGGACCCAATAAACTTGTTTCGGGATCTACAGAGCCTAGAGCCTCTCTAGACTGCGGTTTCCTCCGTCCTAAGGAGGGTTTGGTCTCTTGTCTTTCTGGGTTGCATTTTTAAAAAGTCTATTGCCACCTGTACACCTTTGCTGGGGAGACTTCTCTAGTCATCAAAGACTTATCCATCCTTCTCTGATCGTCAAGGAGGCAGGTAGCCATCCTGGGACACAACCAGGATCCAAGGGAGGAGGAGAGGGAGAGATGCCACCTGACTTCTGGAAATTTAAGCATCCATGATCTTATGGCCTGTCCCTACTAGTCAGTGGCTGCAACCCTACAACTGGACAAAGGTGGGGTAGAGGCAGCCGCGTTTCTAGCGGAACAACCAGGCAGGCCCCAGCACAAAGACAAGGAAGGTTCACAAAGTCGGGAGGGCAGCTGGCCACCGATGCTTGGTCACCAGTGCTTGGCCACCCACAGCCCCCTTCTCAGCAGATTCCCTCTCCCCCAGCCCACCCCCGCCCCACACACATCTCGCTTCAGCCCCCAGTCCTCAGGCCGTCTGCTCTCCCTGGATGGTCTGTGTATCCCCATCTGAATGGCTCCCTTGTTGAGAAGCCACTGGCCTGTAAGTCCTCCAACAGTCAGTCTCCTCTGGGCTCCCTCCTTCCTGGAGCCAAAGCTCAGGCAGGCACCGCCACGGCATGCAGCAGACGTGGTGAACACACATTATGCCCATCCAGGGACACAGACACTCAGAGATATGCTCTCTACGTGCCTCTAACCCACAGAACACTGTGAAAATGGGCGCACACCGCCAAGAACACAGCCTGTCCGTGAATAGACTCGCCTCTTCCCCCACCAGCTCCGCCTTGTGCTTGAGAGCGATCCTCCCTCCTCAGGCCTCCCCAGCCTGCTCCTAGCAACAGCCAACAGCTCTTGCAGTTGCTGGGCAACAGGGAGAAGCTGTCAGCCCCTTAGAGGCCAGGCTCACCAGAGGTGGGCAGACGCAGACCCCGACAATGGAGGTGAGGCAGGATGGGGCCACCGGGAGGCAAGGTCTTCCCCAGCCCCAGGCCAGGTCCTGTGATCTTTGCACCCTTCCCACCAGTTAGCCTCCCCTTCCAGTTATGTGTTCTTCCTATCAGGTCCAGTAACCCCTGCTTCCCCCTCTCCTGCTGCTCCCACTCCATCTCCATGGGGGTCCCCAGGGCTATGGCCAGGCCTCTGCTTGCTACTCCAGTCACATACCTCCCATTCCAGTGGCTCAGAACCCCCACACAGCAATCTCCAGCCCAGCTTCTCCGATGACCGCTGACCCTGTGTCCACCACTGCTCTGAAGCCTCCCCCAGACACTTGGGACACCCCCACTGGCCCTGCTTCCGGGCTCCCGCTCTGTGGCCTCTCACCAGCCAGAGTCATGACCCCCAACCCCTGCATCCTGTCAGCTTCTTCCCCTCCTCAACTCCCCTCAAAAGTGTCCCTGTTCTGTCCCCACAGTCTCTTATTCTAGGCCTCAGCCTCCTCCCTGGCTCCGCTGTTTCTCCTACAATCCATCCTCTACGTGGCAGCCGGGGTGGAAGGGATCCTGCTGACGGAAATCATCACTCTCTTGCTAACAAACCTTCTGTGGCTCCCCAGTGCCCTGGGGATAAAGCCCACACACACTGCTTTGGACTGCGCAGGAGACGGAGGTGGTGGCGTGGATGTTGACAGCAAGGACTCTGGGGGAGCAGTCTGCAAACTCACCAGCTGCATATTACTTTGGACAAGTACTGGGAACACCCTGTGCCTCAGTGTTCTTATCTGTAAAATGGGCCTCACATTACTATCTACCCACCACACCGGCTGAGGTCAGGACAGAGGAGGAAATGTAGGTCAAATGTTTAGAATGTGTGTGGCCTTCAGTGGGGTGAGTAGTTACAATAGTGATTTCTGCAAGGCCGTGTGTGGGCTGCCTCTGACCAAGGTTCTCCTCGTCTCCCTCCACTCACCTCACACCAGCACCCCAGCATTCAGACTTGCTCTGCTCTCCCCAACCCCTCTCTCTTCCTTCCTGAGCCCCTTCCCCACTCATTCCTCCTCTCCATCTTTCCTTGCCTGGCTGTCAGCTGGGCCTCTCCAATTCCCAGGGTCCTGAGGCTTCCCCATCCCCAGTCAGATCCCAGTATCTTGATGGTGAGTCTTTCCCACCCAGGTTACTGATCCCAGACCCTTTGCATCATAATCTTTGAGGGTGGCAGGTAAATAGCTGTCCAATTAAATGAATGAATCACACAAACCCTACCCTACCCTCCTAGTGGTCCCCTATCCTGGAGCTGGGAGAGGTATACATAACTAATTCTGCTGACACTGTAAAAATATTTGCCACGGTTGTGTGCAGAGAAGGGAAAGACTAAAGTCAGGGAGCCTCCTCGGAGGAGGTGATGTGGGGAGTGCTAGAGGGAGAGGAGACCGAGGAGGAACTGTTCCAGGAAGAGGGCACGAGGGAGGTGGCACTGGCTCGGTGGCTTTGGGAAAGAGTCAGGGAGAAAATCAAGGGTCAGATCTGGAGGAACCCCTTGCTTTGCAGCTGGCCAGGACTCATCCACGGTCATCCAGGGAGGGACATCACAGGCACTTGCTTCCTTCATCCTGGAGAACCCAGGAGTCCTTTTGAAAGATGCTGTTTTAGGGGCAGGGGGTGGCTGCCTAGCCAGGGCCTCATGGGCACCAGAGGAGGTATGACCTGTCCTTGTGCTCGCCAGCCCAGCATCACCTGCACTAGACCACAGAGGACAGTGAAATGACATCCAGCAGAACTGAGGGTGGCACTTCAGTGGGAATGGAGAAGTGGCAGCCGCCAGTTTACCCGGACAGCTAGACTAGCCTGGGGGCTCACCACAGGCCACAGAGTAGGTCCAGCTTGTCCTGAGTTCCTATCTTGCACCAGGCTAAGCAGGGTGAGGAACAGAGACCCCCCTCAGTGGGCTGTGACACCCCAGACTACAGGCTCCAGGAAGGGGAAGCTGCCTGGCACTTCCCTAAAGGCAGTTTCAGGGTGGGTGTGTCTGCCCCCACCCACAGTCCAGGAACAGGCAGCAGCCCACAGGGATCTCCAGAGTCCAGGATACTGACCCCCCCCACCTCCATGGCTCCCAGAGGGCGGGGAGTCCTGGTAAGGCCTTGTGACCACCAAATGACAGCCTTGCAGACAGGGCCTCAGCAGCTTCAGATTGTAGATCTCAGTGGCTAGAGCTGGCCCCTCCCTGCAGCCCTGAGCCAGGCTCCGCCCTCTGGTACATCCCCTGCCCCTCCCCCTTCCTGCTTCTTAGCCCAGAAGTAATTCTGAGATTGGAGTCAGCTACCCTGCCTTCTACCCCTTCCTTCCAACCTCTCTTCCCGGGCTTCTCTCCCACCCAGAGGAACAGTCCTAAGCCTGGGAGACTTTGGGGTCCAGGGTCCCTCTTCCTGGCCATCCACTTCCTTCAGAGACAATTGGCTTTGGCCTGAGAACTCAGGCCCCAGCACTCCTTGCCAGAAGTTTCTGGGTGGACTAGGAAGCTTTACCTGACACGGGAGGGAGGAGGAGTCATCTCTTCAACTAGTTTACTGTGAACCTATTGTGCTGAGAGCCTTAAGGTGACGGAGGTGGCTGGGACCCTGCCCTTCAAATGCACCTGCCAAACAAAGTAGAGGGAAATGAACCCCACAGTTTGGGAGGAAATGAACAGGGTAACCTGAGAGCCACAGGGAGGTGTATGCAGGAGGGACGAGTCCGAGGAGCGGAACTTGAATGCTGAGAAGGGACCAATTGGGTGACAAGCCAGAAGAATGACAGGTGGAAGCAACTGCAAGTGCAAAGAGCCTAGGGAAGGAAGGGGCTGGGTGCTCCCGGAATGGAAAGGGGGCCAGCCTGGCCAGAACAGTGAGAGCACGGCGGACAGTGGTGTGACAGAGGGCTGCCATGAGGCATCACAAAGAGGCAGGGGGTTCTCAAGTCCTCAGGGGATGCTGAGGTAGTAGGAGTGAGTCTGAGCCTGCAGCAGGTACCAGCATCTCAAAGCTAGTGACTCATGCCTGGCCCTGCAAACCCAACAGGCCTTGGCACTCAGGGTGCCACTGATATGACTGGGAGAGACCTGCCCAGTGCCTTGGTAGGGGACCCGGGAACCCTCTGGGCTTTGGGGCCAAGGTCTGAGCTGAGCATTCCTCCTTGTCCTTGAAGAGTTCATGGCTCAACTTGCCACTGCACAGTCTCTAAAGGCCACCTCCCCTGAGAAACCCAGGTTCCTTAGAGGACCTGGGAAATGATCATCAACCCTACCCCCAGGAGCCATTCCTCTGCTCACGCTGTCGCCTCTATGTCATGCTGTCCAAAGTCTGGGGCTGGGAGCATCTCCTGCGACTCCTTAGGCCTTCATTAGCACTGCTCCTTGGAATTTAATTTAATGAAGGAGCTAAAACAGTGCTAATGAAGGTGATGCAATAGCAAACAGTCCATGAGGTGCCTCCAAGGCTTAGCCACTTGGGTTCTGGGGCTTCCTGGAGATCAGAGGTCCCCAAACCCCGGGGCCACGGCCCAATACTAGTCCACAGCCTGTTAGGAACCTGGACCGCATAGCAGGAGGTGAGCAGCTCACGAGCTAGTGAAGCATCATCTGTGTTTGCAGCTGCTCTCCAGACCTAGCAAAGCAATCTCAGCTCCACCATCAGGCATTAGATTCTCATAGCACCAGTCCCTGGTGCCAAAAAGGCTGTAGACCGTGGCTGGGAGTAGAGTAGGGAGTGAAGGAGAATGTGTCCTGGGAGGGACGCTGGTCACTGAGACCTGGGAGCATGGAATGTTGCTCTGCTTACTTGCAGGGAGCAAATGCTGCAACTGAAGGCAACTATACAGAGTAAGAGAACCGAGCCTGATTGGAGACTGCTTCAGTCAGGCTCACGGAGGAAAGCTTTAGAGATGCCATCAGCCAGTGCAAAGGCCCTGAGGTGAGGACCAGCATGGTGTGTTTACAGCACAGTCCAGGCTGTGGAATAGCTCCAGAGGGTAGTCAGCAGAGGCCAGATCATCAGGGTTATGGGCAGGGAAGAATTTAAATTTCATTCCAAGAGCAACAAACTACTGGAGGACGTTCAGGCAGGGTGACATGATCTACTATTTTAAAGTTCCTTCTAGCTACTACGAGGAGTGTCTCCAGTGGACAAGAGAGGAGGCAGGGCAGGAGGCAGGGAGTGGCCGCCATGTAGTGCAGGAGATGACGGTCCTGGAGTGAAGCCTATGGAGACTGGGCTGCCCGCGTCCCCTAGAAGGGAGCTCTGGGGGAATGGGAGGCACGTATGATTGCGTTGAGCTTATTTTCTCCAGCAAGTTTGGGCTGGAGAGCACCCTTCAGCCCTACCCACAGGTGTGGCCTCGCCTCCATGTGGACATTGCTCATTTAAAGAAAACCAATCTAAAGGGGTTCCTGACGCCGCCATTCCCGCTTCCCCACCTTTGTGCTCCTCCCCTCCATCCCATTTCTCCACCGCTAGCCCTGCCCCTAGGTCTTAGCCAGCGCCAAGCTCCTCGCGAACCTCAGGACTGTATTTCGCAAGAAAAAAGGCTGCGAGCCTCAAGAATGGGGCCGAGAGCTGCGCAGGGTGCATGTCACCAGTGCCTACCCGTCCACCTTCGGCCTCCCGCCGCGACCCCGCACCTGCCCTGGGGCCCCGCAACCCTTCCTGCCCCCGCCCCGGCCCCGGCCCACCACAGTCCCCTCACGCCCCGCCCACGGCAGCCTCCCCCAACTCTGGCCTCCCCCCGCCGAGCTACGGCCGGAAGCGGCCGCTGCGCGCGCTGCCCCGCCCCTTCCGGGGCCTCTCTAGGCCGAAGAGCGAGATTTCGGTGGCCGACAGCCGCCGAGCACGGGTTCGCGGGGCAATGGCGCCCCCTGGCGGGCATGGGTTGCAGCGCAGGAGCAGAAGCTGGCCCAGCCCTTACCATCTCGCGGTCATCTCTCCTCGCGACTGGTGGTACCCAGGATGACTCCTATCAGGTCTCTTCTCCCGCCTCGTTCGCCTCCGGTCCTGGCACTGCCTGTGCCGATCTGCCACTCCGGGGCCAGAGAGGCCCTCTCTGTACAGGGCGGCAGCCGTTCGGCGTCCCCTTGCTCAGAGCGCCCTGTGGCGCTTCAGCGCCCTCACCCGTCTTTGACCCCAGCTCCAAGGCCTTCCTCCAGGCACCTCGGCCCATCCTTAGATCATCCTACCATACCCGCCTTTCTGCTTCCTCTGGTCCTGATATCTTCACACCCTCCTCCACACACTGTTCCAGGGCGCTGTCTCACCTCCACCTCCCCAAATTCACAGTGGAGATTAGATGCTGAGTTGGATGATTATCCTGGTGGGCACTTCCCCTGCTTCCTGAGGTTGGGCAGCTCCGTGGCCATCGCCTGCGCCCAGCCCAGAACCGGTGCGCAGTGGGGAGTGGGAGCCTGGCAAGAGTCCCACGGATCCTTGTGCCCAATGGAAATACGGGAAGCAGGAAGGGGTAACAGGTGATGCCTGAGGGTGGGGGCCAAGCGGGGTTCTGGCAGTTTGGGTACAGTCTAGGGAAGGCTGAAAGAAGAAGGCAGGGGCTCTTCCAGTCTGTGAGGCTGGTCCGGCAAGGGTGGATGGTCAAAGAGGGTTCTGAGCAGTTTGACCCCAAAGACGTTGGCAGGAGAAGAAGAGGAGCTGGGTACTACTTGGAGGGGCTCTCAGAACCCTTGGTCAGGGGTCAGTCTGAGAGTCTGGCCGCTTCCTTCCCTCCAGGAACGTCTCCAAGGTCAGGCAGCCCACAGGGGGTCTGGGCCTGGCTCCTTGAGGGCCCAGCCAAAGGTGGGACTAGTAGCTCCTCACTCACATGACCACGACACCCGGCGTTGAGGCCTCTGCTCCTCCCGGACGACCTCTCCCCTTCATCCCCGCTCCGAACCTTCTGCCTGCCTTCCCCCCATGCGCCAGCCGGGAAGCCTTTCTGAAATGACTTGGAGGTTCAGGGCCTGTCTGCACAGCCCATAGCTGACCAGCCCAGCTACCCGGCTGTGGCAACGTGTTGAGTGGGTCACGGTGCAGCCCAGGCTTCTAATGTTGACCGCCAGGGGGCAACAGAGGCCGCCTTCTACCGATTTTGGAGGATTAGGTCGCTTCTAATCCCAGGTCCCGCTGTGTGAGTGGCAGGGCAGGTTTGCAGCCTAGTGTGGTTTTGAAAGCAGTTTTGTTCTTTTAGCCTTTTTCCAGGGCTGGTCTTTTTTACTAAGTAACTTTCAGTCCATTGTTACTGTTCCAAGTTGTTTGAAAGTTAGTTGCTGGATGATTTTAAATCGAGGTCAAGGCAGACTGATCATTCCTCTGGGTCTCTCCATATGCTCCTTGGTGCCCCTAGCTGCATCTTGGACCTATAGTGTCCCTAGCTACCAGGACTTGGCCAGGCCAGACAGTAGCCACCCTTGCATACTCCCTCCGATGCTGATTGTCAAGCCTCCATCTCTTGCCTTCTAGCTCAGTTTCCCCAGGGCCCTGGCCCAGAAGTCCTTGACCTACCTCCAAGCCACCAGCCGACCAGCTTCTTCCCATGTCTTACCATCCATAGCTGCTTCTTCCCAGTCTTTCTTAAAAGCCTGTTGGGCCTGCTCCTCTCACTTCACACAAGTTGTCTGCACTGGGCCTTTCCAGTTCCTACCTCGCTGTCCTCCAGCCACGCCAGTCAGGTTGCCTCTCCCTCCACAGAGCAGCCCCAGCCAAAGTCCTCAGCGGCTCACGCCTTGGTCTCTTCTCTCCCCTCACCTCCCGGAGCACTTGATGCTGGCCGGGCTCCCGGCACCCGCATTCTCCCGGGTTTCCTCCTGCCTACCGGCTGTTCCTGCTCAGCTCATTTGCTGGTTCCGCCTCATCTCTCCTACCTCCTCCCAGGAATGTTCCAGAGCTCAGCCCTGGCTGCTGCCCTCCTCTGCCAACACTCACCTCCCCCATCTCATCCAGGCCCCTGGCTTTACGTCCAGTCCACTGTCTCTGCTTCCCAGGTCCTGGGCTCCAGCACGGGCTGCTCTACTGACTGAACTCAGGTCGCACGCCCAGCGGTGGACTCAGCATCTCCACTTTGACGTCACCCTGGTCTCCCTCCCAAGCCTGTTCCTCCGCCTCCAGCGTCCCTCGGGGGTGCAGTGGCAGTTGGGTCCCTAGACAGGCTTGGAGTCACTCTCACCTTGTCTCTGCCCCTCCTCGCTTGCCCAAACCACTAAGGAACCTTGCGGCCTCCACCTTCAGGACAAACTCAGCATGTCACCCCAATCGTGCCACCACCTGGGCCGAGGCACTCGCCACATTTGTCTAGAATGACTGCAGTAGCCCTGTCAGTGTCACCCTTGGCTTCCCAACCCCCACCCAGAATCTAGTCTCAATGCGACAGCCAGAATAACCCACTGAAAACTTAGAGGTGCTACTGAGTCAGAAGACCCTGCCACTCCCGTGTTTAGGACCCTGCACTGGCTTTTACCTTTCCCAGAGAAAAATCCAAAGTCCTCATGGCGGCTGACAAGGCCTCACAACATCCGCCCCCTCGTCAGCCCCCACTCACCCCTTCTCTTCTCTCCCGCCTCACCCACCATCAGCAGCAGTGGCTTCCTGGCTGCTCACCTCACATTCCGCCTCGGGGCTTTGTGCTGGCGGATGCCCCTGTTTGCGACCGATCCCTGCAGGCATCCACATGGCTTTCTCCCTCTTCCAATCTCTGATCAAACGTCCCTTTTCTCGGTGAGGCCCACCCTGACCCACCCCCAGACCCCTGTTCTCCATTGCCCTCACCTTGCCATTTTTACTCCCTATGGTACTGAGCATCTTCTGACAAATGATATAACGTAGGGATGATGTTTCCTGTTTCTGGAAAGTCAGTTCAAGGAAGGCGGGGTCTTCGCTTTGTTCACTGCTGTGTGCACAGGCGTCGACACAGAAGGAACCTTAGTAAGCACGTGCTGATCGAACGATCGAATCCCTTTTGCATTGATCGGCGAGTATGTATGTACCTGTGCACACAGGTGAGCTAGGTGAGGGCAGGGAGGCCAAGGCCTTGGTTTTGGTCTCTTTTCCTGGTCTATATTTGTTTTCTTTCTGTAACAAGCAGTCATACGAAAAACAGTGAAAAGAAAGAGAGAAGACCTCTTTCCTGGACTTTCTGGCTATTCTGTCTTGTCAATATCCTAAGCAGAACTAAAAAAAAAATTTTTAAGAGCAACTTTTTAGAGCAAAGAAAGGAAAAAAAAAAAAAGATCTGGGAAATTCTTCAAAACATACAAAAATGCTTCATGACAACAAAGGGCCCGCAGACCCGTCCTCATGGAGGCTGGGTGTCTAGGGCTCGACAGCTACGGGTGAAAGTCACTCCTTTTCAAAGTCACATGGACTCTTGGTCTGGGCGTACGATGTAGTGGTCGCATCGCCTGTACTCTCCGCCTGGGGCCTGCTGCCCACGGGTCAGGCTAGAGGAGACCGTGCTGGGTGAGCAGGGATGAATGGCCTCCCGGGCCAGGGTCCTTCCTCCACCTCAGCTGTGCGTGTGGCGGGGGGAGCAGAGGGGGAGCTCCTGTCAGCACATACCTCCCCTCCGAGAGGCCTGAAGCCAGGCCTGGGGTCTTTAAGGGACTCCGGATAGTCCTGCTGCTGCTCTGACCTGCATGCAGCCTTCTTGGGATGCAGGGTCTGTCTGCAGGATGGACTTGGACCTGCATTGCCTCCCACCCGCCCCTCAGCATCCCCGGGGTCCCAGGAAGGGCAATAGCCCCATCTGATAAGGAAGAAGCCAGAGACCCCCAGAGGGCAGCCCTTCACCCCAGGGCACTCTGGGCTGCAGCCACCTCTAGGCCAGAGTCCAGCTCTTTTCGGGGGGCCGCGGGGCTCCGGGCGAGTCCGCAGGCTCGAGTCAGGCACCTGGGGCTGATGGGAACCAGACTCAGGAAGCCCCCGCTCTGACCGGCTGGCACTTCCGCAGGCCTAGCAGCCACCGGCTTGAGGAAAATTCTTTCTTCAGGGGTTTCCCATGCTGGCAGCCTCCTTGCCAGTTCAAACTGGATTTGGACCTTGCCTGCTGCCCTTTCCACAGAGGCCTGGCCGGGCGTGGGGTCTCTCCTAATGAGGGTTTGGTGCCAAGGTCCGGGCAGCTCCATCCCTCCGGGGCCCAGCTGGTTCAGGCCTGCCCTGGGCAATGGGCAGCTTCCAAGCGCTGCCCGGGCCAGGACACCTGGGGCTGCTCTGCGTCCTCGCAGCCCCCGCCCCACTTCGGACACCCCCACTCAGAACTCAGCAAACCGCCCCCCCTGCCCACATACAGGGACTCGCTAACCCACCGTTAGTCACGGTTATTCACGGTTATTTTGCTGTGGACACAGAGGTCAGCCTGACAGGGGACAGGGTCCCCAGACTTTCGTTTCTAGACTCGTGGCATTGACAGAGGGTTGACGCGGCAGCCAGGGGAGGGCAGGGGGCCTTCCGCACGGCTTCCGCTGCGGCCCCCAGCTCAGACCCTCCGTGAAGCTGCTGGGGATGCACCTCACGTTGCCTCCTTCCGGAGGCCTCTCTCTGTCCCATTTCCTGGGGCCTCATTAATTCCTCCCCACCTCACCCCGTGAGAAAGCAGGTCTGTGCTGAGCCTGGCCCAGGCCCAGAGCCGGGTCGGAGCACACCGCCGGTTGGTTTGGAAGGCGGGGGGGCGGGGGTAGAAGACTCACCCTGTCCCCACCCTCATCCCAAGGAAAGAAGCTGGAGTGGCCTCTGTCACCATCCATGTCCCGGCTCCCATTCCACTTTCCAGGAACACAGGGACCACGGAGATCAAGAATATAAGACACAGCTGGTCTCATGTATAATATTTATAAAAGGGGGCTGCCAGCCAGCCTCTCCCAGGCTGGCCCCCGGGGGTCTCTGTCTCCCAGGGGCAGAGACGCTTTGGGTCCCAGCCTCTCTCTTCCCCTGGCAGTGGAATGGGAGCTGCAGCCCAGGCTTGGGGTGGAGTCCCAGCCTCCCCAGGACTGGGGAAGGGGCAGGGCAGGGGCCCCTTTGGGGTACCCACACCAGCTTCACCCTCAGAAGAAACTGCTGGCTCCAGGCATAGGGTGGTGGGGTCTGTTCCTGGTGGAAGGGGACAAAAGTGTCCAAGGAACCGAGCCCAAATGCCTGCGAGGGACCCAGGGGACAAAAGGAGGGAAGGCAAGGGGGCTGAGGGAGACGGGGCCCCAGGGTGCAGACTGTGCCCCAGCAACAGGTGAGATGGCTGCAGGCCTGGGTTCCAGCTCTAAGTGCCCCTGTAGGCTGTGTGAGCTCAGAGTGTGCCCCCGTGTAAGGAGGACGAGCGGCTTGGGTGGGATCTGAGGCAACGGGAGGGGAGCAGGGGCACAGCCCACCCCGCTCCCAGCACAGCAAGGCCCTGCCGCCTGGGAGCCCAGCAAGGTAGTGGCCCGAGGGCCTTGGTCCCGGCTCTTTAACGAAAACCTTCCACAGAGAGGGCATGGGGCAGGGCCAGGTGCCATAGTGTTAACCACATCTTTCTCCTCCCCTCTGACTGGCCACCAGGTGAAAGAGTGTGGGCAGGGTGACTAGGACAAGTAGACAGAACAGGATGGCGGTGTCCTAGTGGCTTCCTTCATGCTGGCTGGTCCCTGAGACCCAGTCAATGATGATGAAGCTCAAGCTCATGGTCATCAGCAAGAAGCCAAACACAGCAAAGCAAAGGGCCTGTGGGGTCAGAGGTCAGGATGAGGTCTGGGGGTCGGGGCAGCCTCCTCAGCCCACGCAAGCCCACCAGCCTCCAGGCCCCTCGCACCAGGATTTTCGGGGTGGACCTTGCAGGTTCCTTCTCGGTGGGCATGATCCGGAAGTAGAAGATGGCAGGGAAGATAAAAATGAGGCATGGGGCGGAGGTGGCTCCTGCAAAGACAAAGGCATGGCCACTGCAGGCTCTTAGCCACCTACGGGCTAAGGTTCAGGGGTGCGCCCTTCAGTGAGATCAGACATTCCTGGTTGGGGGTGGGGTCTCAGCTTGAGACTCTCTCTCTACTTGAAAGATCTGCAGGATTCCGGAGAGCCCACCAGCCCCTCCCCTTGCTCTCTGCCCACCAGGGTGGAAGGCTAGGCCTGCTGGAGTCAGAAGAATCTGTCAGTAAAGGAAGCTAGCAAAGAAGAGAGGCAAGCCACAAGATTGAGATGGACCCTTAAGGATCTTGGGCTCCTGGATCTAGCTATTCCTGAAGGCTTTTACATGATTTGAGCCAATGTATTCTTTTCTGCTTAATTCATTTTGAGTAGAATTTTGGACATACACGAGTGAGAGTCCTGATTATGATATCCATAATACTCAACCCCCAGTCTGTGTGTTGGTCCCTGCAGAGTTGGGTTGGGGGTCAGTCTCTTGAGTTGGGTCACCCCAAAGTTGTCTCAGAATTGCTGCCCTTCCAGCTCAGAGCCCCAACTGGTTTGAGACGGTAAACAGAGCACCAAACTTGTATCCCCATGATCCTGAGGCTGCATCAAGCATCTCATTTATCAGCTATATGGATCTGCTACTCCCTTAATCACTCTGAACTTTAATCTCCACATGTGTGACATGGGGACAAGACCTAATGATGAAACCCTCCTCCGTGGAGGCCTCTGACCTCTGGGCTCCACCCCGTGCCCCAGCAAGGGGAACCGACTCGATGGTTCTGAGCCCTCAGAGGGGATCGGAATAGCCTTTCCGACAAAACCCCAGACAGGAGGGTAAGTCATGCCCAGGGCCAGCAGCCACCGCTCAGCTGTAGGGTACCAACTCAGGAGTCTGCCAGGATTTGCAGGAGGGATGCTTTCTGGGGCAACGCCCGGCAGGGACAGGCCCTCACCAATGATCCCGAAGATGCCCAGGATGTTGGGGGCGAAGATGACCAGCAGGTTGATACACGTGAGCAGGCTAATGGCAATGAGCACGTGCCGCAGCCAGCTGAACTCCTGGCTCTGGAACATCATCTGCTGGATGGCACGGCGCACCTGGGGGAGGGTCATCAGCCCGTCAGCGCCATCGGTCCCCTCCCCGTGGGTCTGGCCGCCCGGCCACCGGCCCACCGGCTCACCGGAAACAGAACGATGGGCACCGTGAGCGTGACGGCCGTCAGCACAGCCACGCGCACACACAGGATCAGCACGTCGAACGGGTCCACCTTGCTGTAGGTGTGCAGCAGCTCCGACTCCACCCCGTCTGTGGCGGGCGGGGACGGTGGTCAGCAGGCGGCCCAGGCAGGGGGCTGGGCTCCGAACCCGAACCCCAGGTGGACCCTGACGCTGTGGGACGTGGCGACAGACTCGCCTCCACAGCGGCAGGGCACCGCTAGGCGTCACTCACCGAATGAGCACCTAGAGCACGCAGCGTGCCGCGGCAACGGGCCAGCCCCCTGCCCCCCAGCCTGGCCTCCGTCTCTGCCCAGCCCTACCGTAGAAGGTGAGGTAGCCGAAGAGGGCGGCCAGGAAGTACATGACGTACATGACGGCGATGGACAGGTTGGAGATGCGCTGCATCTTGCTCTTGGTGGGGCTGTGGGGGACAGAGCAGGGGACTGGTGCCGGGCTGGGCCACACAGGGAGGTCCTCGCGTGCCCTGGGTCTCTGTGGCACCACACCCTCACCGTCGGTCAGCAAGGAAGCCCCCTTCCTGTCCCCAGTGCCACCCACAGCAGCTTTGGAGACCTTTGAGTCAATGACTTGGCTCCTGTCACTCCCTCGCCCCCTCTCAGGACCCTATCCGCTCCCCGCAGACCAGCTCAAGGCAGCCCCGCCCCCTCTCCCAGCCACGGAACCTACTCCTTGAGCTCTGTATAGATGGGCAGCACCTCGGGGTGGCAGACGAAGGCGAAGGCCATGATGGGGACGGTGTATGCTGTCTGGGGGAACACGGGGACTGTGTCAGGGCAGCCCCGAAGCTCTCACTGCGCCACTGCCCTGACCCCGCCGCTCGGAACCTGTATGTTGAGTGTGAAGTATCTCGGGGTGCAGAAAGCTATGGCGTCGGTCTCCCCCTGCAGCTGCGTCTCCTCCGCCAGGCTGATGTTGCCTGTGATGTTGGCATAGTTGTGGGGCAGCGGGCAGGGCACATGAAACTTTTTGTAGATGACCTGGCGAGGGTGGGGCGTGAGGAGGAGGGTCTCAGGGCCAGCCGATACCCTGATGGGAGAAGCTGCCCCCTCCCTCCGCCAGCCGAGGGGGACTCACTGCAATTAGGAAGAACACCATGCAGCTGAGAGAGAAGCCGCTGGAGTAACCCAGGTAGCCTGCAAAGTGTTTGGGGGGAGGCGGTTGCTGTGAGACTGAGGCGGGGGGGTCCCCTCCAGTACATCCTTCCAACGTCTCCCTCCAAGGCCCTAGCCCTGTCACACTCACCAAGCTGCCGCATCAGTGCCAGGGGCAGAATGATGGTGATAGAGACCAGGATCACCAGGTAGTTGCCGTTTACGTACCAGGCCCTGCAGGATGGGCGTGGGGAGCCGGGGTCAGGAGTGGGGAACCGGGATCAGGAGTGGGGAGCCGGGATCAGGAGTGGGGAGCCGGGGTCAGAATCCCGCAGCCTTGGGTGGGGCCGCCTGCCTCCACCCCCCCATTGGTGTCACCAGTGGTGCCACCGAGTGACCTCCTAAGAATGCTGGTTTATAGCTCGAGCCCCTCTGTCCCCATCTGCAGAACGGGCACATGCTCGGCTCTCTCCTGGGGCGGGGAGGGCTGAGGCACTCTGCTCTTGCTTGGTGACCTTCAGATCAGAGTCGCTGCTCTTGTGGTTCTCAGGACACACAAGTCTGGGTCCAGCCTGCCCAGGGAGTGGTCCCAAGGGGCACAGGAAGGTGGGGCCTTTTCCATGGGGGCCTCAGGGACTTGTCAACAACCCCAGCCCATGTGGTCCCTCCTGGCATCTGTATCCTGCACCATCCTGTCCCACCCACCCCGAGGGACAGGGGGTACAGAGAACTAAAGGGATGAAAAATGGGACCATCCTTCGAGGGCAAGTCCAAAGGCCCACTCCTTGGGAAAGGCCCACAAAGAGGGGGGTTTCTGGCTGCTTCGCGCCTCCCAGACTCACAGCCGCTCTGCTTGCCCGGGCTGTGTGGCCAAGCGCAGGGCCTGCTGCCCCCACTCACAAAACACGGTAGATGCCATCAGTGCTGGCAAAGCTAATGGTGAGCAACTGGGACACTGTGGGCTTAATTTCCTAGTGGGGAGGGGTGGCTAAGGCCCAAGCCAGGTCAGGAATAGCAGGTGCTTAGAGCTAAGCCTGAGGCCCTCAGGTCCTCCCGGGCCCACAGGCTGGGCCCTGGGCCAGGTGGGGCCCAGCGTCCTCGGCCTCGCCCCAGCCCCACATGGCTCTCCTGGGGGTTCCCCAGGTGCCTCGTAAATGTGGGCAGACTGAATGTTCCCTCCGCTGGCAGCCCTCTGCCCTCCCACCAGCCATTTATGGGCTCTGTCATCTCTGCCGCCAGCTCAGACTGGGCTTCTGGGGCCGGGGCAGGACACAGAGTGTGGACTGGGGCCTCCTACCCTCACCCAGCCCCGCCCCACCCTGGAGCTCACGAAGTTTCCTCCTCCAGGTTCAGAAAGCTCTGTATGACAAGGGGTAGCTCGGACTTGATGATGTACAGGTAGCTGGACATGGCTGGAGGGACAGCGGTAGGCAGGGGCTGGGGTCAGTCAAACCAGCCAGGTGACAGACAGACTGTCCACCCCCCCCACACACAGTCCGTCTGGGTCTGCCCGCCGGCCGCACCTCCAATGTTCTGCAGTGTGATGGCCAGGGCCGCCGCCAGCTTCCCCGGGGTCCCGAAGGCACGGTAACCCAGCTGCTCGTAGGCACGGATGCCTGTGGGCACAGGGAGTCGGGACGTTAGCAGTGCCCCTCCCAGCTGCCCCTCCCGTGCTACAGGCTGGCTTGAGGCTCACCGACGACCCCCGAGGACTTGAGGAGCAGGTGGATGGAGTAGCTGGACAGCAGGGCAACAGCCGTCAACAGGAACCTGGGAAGATGGATGAAAAAAGGCTGCTGGGCTCCTCGGGCTGGCAGGGGGCAGAGCGCTCTGTGCGTGTGGGGCCTGCGACCCAGGCGTCTGGACCCCCAGCAGGCGTGGATGCAGGATGGGCGGACCCCAGAGGTGGCGAGCGCCTCCCAGTTTGACTCAGGAGGGACCGTGACCCAGAAGAGGCCTGCCAGGCATCACCTCCCCTTGAGTTCCTGGAACCCATGTGTTTTCCACTTGGCTGCAGGAAAGAGCTCCCAGGTGAGGACACGTGTGCCCACGCGGGCCTGGCCGCGGGCGTTCACCCGTCACGTGTACATGTGGTAGACGGGCAGACGCAGGCCGGCGAGGCCGGCCCCGTGCTGGCCTCTCAGTGGGTTTACTGGGAAATGACGTGTATGTGTTCGGCCGTGGCTGTTTTCTCAGCCATGGTTTGGGCCAAGAGAAAGTGCCCACCCACGGCAACCTGGGTCTTGGGAAAGAACACCAGGGGGTCCTAGAAGGTCACGGTCGGTGGCCCGTTTAGGGCGCCTGTCTCTAGAAGGTTTGCTGACGGCACTCACAGGAAGAGGATGATGCCCGTGTTGGCCATGGCGAAGGCGAGCCCCAGGATACCGCTGCCCATGATGGCGTTGCTGAGGTTGAACACCGACACCCCAAACGATGTCTTCCCCTCAAACTGCGGGCACCGGCGTGAGATGGGGGGGCGTCAGCAGGTCGGGAGGGCATCTCAGCGCGTCCCCCGCGCTGCCCCTCGGCCACCCATCGCTGCCCCAGAGCACCTCGTTGCCGCACCCAAGCTGCACCCACGATGCCCCGAGCCCACCCCGCTGCCCTGGCTCACATCCGTGAAGTGTGGCTCCTTGCTGGGGCTTTTCTGTAGGAAGCCCTCGCCCTCCACGCAGCTCCGTTCGGGGCCCTCGACCCTGCAGGCACAGGTCAGGGCAGGCGGCTCAGCTCCCGCCCCTTGCTCTGCACCCTGCCCTGACCCACAACGGGGTCCCTCCCCTGCTCACCTCTGGTTGCCTGCTGCGGGGGCGGTGACCGGGTGGAGCCCCTCTGAGTGTTTGCCGTTGGGCACCAGCTCCACCATCTCTGTCTGCAGAGGTGCCTCCATGGTTCAGGGCCCGCCACCGGGAGCGCTGGCTCGCACACCCACACCGACACACTCAGAAGTCTGCAGAGCAAACGGTCCCGTCGTCTGATTGTTCCTGCTCTTGGGCCCGTGGCCCAGCCTCCCGCAGGGTCTCAGCCGAAGCACACCTCGCAGAGGGGCGCTGGGGACATTCATGCACACGGCGCTCTGCCTGCTGCCCCCCAGAGACCTTGCGGGGAGTAGAGCTCAGACACCTGAGCTCGCCAGGACATCCTGAGGGGACACCTCAGCCAGTACCTAGCGCTCCCTCCATCACACACACACACACACACATGCCAGCCTAGGCAAGTCCCTAAGGCCTCAGTTTCCCCATCTGTGAAATGAAGGTCAGCCAGATGACCTGCGGCCAGAGCCCATCCATGGTGCCGGGACCCTGGCATGCTGAGTCCCAGGCCTCCGGGCCCCTCTCCGGGGGTGGGCCCTGGACTGCCTCCCTGTCCCTGACGCTGATACCAGGAGACAGTTTCCTGTGCCGGCCCTGGGTGCCAGGGGCCTCCTAGCCAACCTAGAATGGCACGGCCCGACGGCTGGAGGCCTCGGGAGCGGGTGAGGGCGGCGGGCTCCGTTCCCAGCCGCCCGGCGGGCACTGCTGGCAGCCAGAACAAAGGGCCTTCTGTGGGCCGAGAGCTGGCGCTGGGAACGGCAGGCGCAGAGGCTACCCCCCCCCCCCGGAGCCAGGGGGCCTGAGGCAGTGCTGGGTGGCTGGACACCTGGGCCCTGCCCGCCTGGCTGCGAAGGGCCCTCAGGGGGCCTTCCAGGAAATGGGTGCCCCAGAGCCCGGTCCTCTGGGACACGCAGGCCTCACCCTCCACATAACCCTGGCCTGAGGGCCGTGTTCTCCTTCGAGCCTCTCCTCCCCTGCTGGAGACGCCCCCCACCCTTAGGTGCCCATTCTCCAGGGGTCTTTGAGCTCCGCCCCATTTCCTGGAGCCCCAGGCCGGGACTGCAGGGCCTCGGCCAGCTGTAGAGGGGCCTGGACCACTGGATCTGCCCCCTTTCTGGTGCGCAGGGCGTGGCTCTGCTGGGTCTCAAAGGAGCCAACTCCTTTTCTCTCCATCCCCCAACCCTACCCACTGCCCAGACAACCCACTGGCCCCTCTCCCATCACTGTGGGGGCTGGGAGCCACCCATACTATGCCCAGAAGCTACCTCAGTATAGTGCCCCCAGGATCTATCAGGATATTGTGAAGGCCAGAGAAACCAGCAGGAGAGCCGAGGCCAGAGTGGTGACAATGGATGCGGCAACACTGCCAGGTAGGCCAGCCAGAACCTAGTCATGGTGCCATGGCACCGTCTGCTTGGGACCCCGGAATGCGCTGTGAATCCCCTGTCCCCACTGCAGATCCCGAGGGCCTCAGGTCTGCTCTTGAACCTGGATCACCAGGGGCCTCCGACTTAGCACTTGGGACTGTGGGTGGGTAGGGGTGGCTCGGCTCAGGCCTCAGACCTGAGTGTCCCAGAGGCCGGCCACACAGAACTGACCACAGGATCACCCCGCTGTGCCTCAGGTAGCCTCTGACCAGAGTTCAGATGCCAGGCGTGTCAGGCCTGGGGACCCTGCACCTGGCCCCGTTGCACAGCTCAGGCTGCTTCTCCTTGCTCTGATGCTGGCATCCGAACGCTCCTCTCCGGCAGCCCTGCCCGCTCGGGACCGTGACATGTGAACATCTCTTCTCATGCCCTCTTCCCCTGGACCAGGGTCCTGGACCAGGGTCTGGGACCAGCCTGTCTTCACGCCCCAGCCCAGAAGCTCATCATTAGCACATGCCTCCAAGGGTCCCCTGCTGGGTGTGGAGGTGCCAGCACCTGGTCTCCAGAGTCACTCAGGGGTGCCCCCTGGCTCTCAGCTGGGGCTGCCCTTGCCAGGCCTCTGGCCCGGGCAGGCTGGGACAGGCCCTCAGAGTGCGCTGAGTCGGCAGCCTGGACAAAGCACCCTTCTCTGCCTTAAAATCCTTCCCTCGCAGCCAGGCAGGCACTGCTCCCAGGGAGACCACAGCCCATGGCATGGTCGTGGGCCAAGGCGCCTGAGGGCCTGGCTCCAGGTTCCCCGACCCTCCAGCATGACCTGGGCTGAGACCTTCAGGGCCTGGCTGTTGCTGCTGGGTCTTGAGCTGGCCTGAGATTCCCAGAGAGGACATGGAATACCCTTACTCAAGTGGCTTTCAGTCTGGAAGGGACAAAACTCCCAACGCATCCCTCACTCTATGGCTCCTGATGCTGCTGAGTGTGAGCCACGAAGTGCTGGGACTTAAAAAGGGGGGAGAACTAGGCATCAAGGAAGGCTTCCTGGAGGAGGAGGTATTAGAGCCAGTTCTGAAATTCCAGTGGCAGTCTCCCAGATGTGGAAATGGGAAAGAGCGACTCAAGCAGAGGGCACAGCATGGGCAAAGGCCCTGAGGTGTGGTATGAGACAGGCTATGAGGGTAAAATGAGGGTTCGAGGGCCACGGACAAGCCTGACAAGGCCTTGAAAGCCAGGTCAAGGAGTCTGTACTTCAGTCTAGTGCAGGGCTAAGGGCCGGGGGCCCAGGGTAGAGATTGGCACCAGCCTGGCATGTGGACGCCCAACCATTCCTTGAAGCTGGCTCTCATTTTTGACAGTCCCCACCTCTCAGGACTGCCACCTCCCAGGCCTCTTTCTCTCAGGGCATTGGGAAGACTCCAGGGGATCACTGCTGCCCCAGGAAAGCTTCACCCCAGCAGGGATCCCCGAGTGGACTCTCCGAGTCTGAAGCTGGCCCAGTCCTGCTTCACTGTGTGATGATAGGCAGAGAGTCGCCCGCTCAGGACCTCAGTGTCCTTCTGTCCCTCCAGGGATCCCTGGAAATCTGAGCAAAGCTGGGGACAGAGCGAGGAGCCTCCCTGAGGCCTTTGCCCCCAGAGCAGGCCGTGAGCTCCCAGGCAGGCTCTGCGGCTGGGGAGATCGCTGTAACCTTTGGTGGGTCATCAGAAGGGCATCTGTCAAGGGTGCAGCACGGGCTTGGGCAGTAAATCGATCGATGGCCCGGCCCACTGCCCTGGGGCCTGTTTGCTCTGCTGGGTGATAAGTGACAAGAGAGAATGGGGAGCCTCAGGCTTAGTGCAGCAGGTAACGCCCGCCCACGCCCACGTGGGCATCACAGGGTGAGAATTCGTCAGGCACACCTAGGAGGGTGTTGAGTTTGGCTAATTAAAGATTTCAAGGCCCAGGAATCCAGGCCACCCGGGGCCACCGCCTTGCATCAGCTTCTGTGGGAAACGCACCTCTCTGCCTTCTTCTTCAGTGATCGGGGATGGAAGCAGGTCTGTAGTAGCAGGCTGGCTACAGGGGGGCCCCCAGAGCTTGCTGCCATGGCCCCCAGGCTTCTCACGCCGGGGCAGCCCCAACCTCAAGCCAGATCTCGGAGGAGAGGCAGCTGGCCTGGCTTGAGGGTCCACTGTCGTTATCCCTGGGGGCTGGCGGTCGAGGCTGCCCTGGGTTCCAGCTCACCCATCCTTACCACGCCCCTTCTCGGCTGAGACAAGGCACCCCTTCCAGACTGGCACCCTTCCGCCTTCCTGCTTCTCCAGGCTTCAGGAGAAATCAGTCTCCTTGGACCAACTCTCAGTCAGTAGGGAAACTGGATTCAGGGGATGCATCTGAATCGTGTGTTTTCAAGGCACAGCCCCAGGGGTCGGTAGGGGGCTGGCTGCCGAGGTCAGGGGTCTAGTAACAGGGATGTGGGCAGAGAAGGTACTAAGACACACCCCTTGCCCCTCCTCCAGACCCACAGCTCCAGATTTTGACCCGAGTAAATCCAGTCTTCACATCCACTACTTCCTCACCGTCAACGACTCTGGGCACAGTGGCTAGTGTGTGGCCAGTGCCTGGCTGGTACCGAGGGGCTAGCAGGCAGGAAGGGCACATCCAGGGACAGGCGGATGACCCAGAACGTTGCCGTGTTGGCCACACCAATCCTTCATCCTCTGGCTCCCTGGCCCTTATGTCTGAGGTCTGTGCTTCTGTGTTCTGGGTATCCGGAAGTGTCTAGAAGGATCTGAGGAACCCAGCTGGGGCCGGAAGGTGGACTTTCCTGTGACAGGGTACATTTTCTACACACCTACCAGATGCTCAGCGTTGGGCTAAGCCTCAGACACCGAGGCCTCCCCTCCCGCCCAGGCCTGGACCCTCCTTGCGTACGCTGCCCCCAGAGGAGGCTGCAGCTGGAATCTCTTGGCTCAAGACTGGACCAGAGCCAGCAGCAGCCCCCTCCCCCCATTGCCAGCCTGCTGAGATGGACGTGCAGCCTGAGGTCCAGCTGAGGCAAAGGACAGGACATCACGTGTCTGTGGCTCCCCAGGAGCAGGGGAGACCCCGAGCCAGCCAGTCCATCCTCCTCCCTGCTGACCCGGAATCCCCTGGAGGCAGCCAAATATTTAGACAGCCGGACTTCTGGCCCCAAAGAAAGCTGGAGCAGGGGCCCGGGGCAGCTCAGGACTCATTGAAGACCCCGATGGGGGGGGGCTAAAGGCAAGGTCAGCCTGAAGGAGAGGCTCCATCCAGTGTCAGGAAGAAGCAGAGAGGGGCAGAGGGAAAGAAGAGAAAGACAGAGAGAGAAAACACACACATGATACCTGCCTCCATGCATACTGATCCAGACAGAGGCATGGGGAAACAGCGAAATGACCATGGATACAGAGGGACACAAACAGACAAAAGTAGACATAGATGGACAGACATTCAGACAGGGAACGAGAGAGATGGATAACCAGAGATGGCCAACCAGCCAGAGATGGCAGATGGAGGAAGAGACAGATGAGACGGCAAGAGATGGCAAGGGATGGCAAGGGACAGCCAATGAAAGGTAGAGAGCACCCCGGAAGGAGCAGGAAGGGAAGAAGAAGCCAGAGGCGCAGGTGAGGGCACAGCACCCCATGGGCACTGTTGGGTTGACCAGGCAGAACCACAAGAAGGCTGCCACAGCATTTCCAGGTTCCCACAAGGGCAAGTTATGTCCCCAGGTGCAGAGACATCCAGAGGGTGAGACTGAGCCCACTAGGGCCATAAGGCCAGGCCCAGCCGGAAAGAGCCCCCTAGTCCAGCACCCAGGTCTGGTCTACCCACACAGCAGGAAAGATACATGGAGAGGACGACCAGCTGAAGCGACCCCATCCTCAACGGCCACGCACGTGTGCAGACGTGCCAGCTGAGACGCTGTGTACAGGACGTGGCCCGCAGAGCGGAAATTCAACACCAAGCCACTCCGGTCTGCTGGCCGGAAAGCCCCCACTGCCCCAGCAGCTGGTGCTTCCCTTTGGTCCCCAGAAGCCCCGCCTGGTCCTCTAGAACACCCCACCCACCCTACGTTTGTCTTCTTATCCAGAGTCCAAGGCCAGCCCTCCACCCACCAGACCGAGGGTGCCTAGGGCACATAGTAGGTACTCAGTAAAGGTTCAATGAATGAAATGGCCTCAAGGTCCTTGCCAAGCCCCCAAGCCATCTCACCTGCTCCGAGTGGCACCTGCCTCCCGCCATGTCGCCACTAGAACATTCTCTTTCAGAGCTCCTATCCTGCTACACAGCATAGGCTGCACACACACCCCAACCTCCCCAAAACAGGTTTCCCCCGCAAACTGAGGTATACTCAGTTCAGCTCAAAAACCATCCCTGACCTTATCCAGAGACCATGAACTACTCAGCCTGTCCACTTGCCTGGGGCTCCAAGGCTGCTAGCTAGGGCAGCAGACACTGGGACAAGAGCAAACATTGCTCTTGGTCTGGCCACCTGGAGCCCTGGATTGGGGGTGGTTTTGTGACATGGGCCAAAAGAACCAGTACTGAATAAAGGGGTGACTTGAGAAGCCAGCAAGATATGGGCTCTACCGGCCCAAGCTGAATAAAGTTCTGAGACACAGACCACCCCCCCACCAACCTCTCTCAGAAGCACAGTCCTCTGCTCCCAATGCCAAGGAGTCAGAGACTCATCCCTGCTCTCTGGTCACTGCAGCCCTCCTGGAGACGTGCCAGGCCTGGCCTCGTCTATCTCTGATTCCTTCCACCTTTGGTGCTTCCTGCAGGAAGCCTTCCATGATTGTGCTGGATCTCCCCCTCGCAAACTTGACCTGTCCCCAGATCGCTCCGGCTTTCTATGCTCCAGACTGAGGACCTCTGAGGGATCTGCTTCCTGTCCAGAAGGAACTGAGCCCCCTTGCCAGACAGAACTGAAGAGGGAGGAGCGGAAGGTCCAAGAGATAGCACAGTGCCCCAAGCAAGTCTTGGAAGGGAAGACAGGACTGGAAGGCTGACTGATGGAAGAATGGGCCGGCGTCAAGGTGTCCCTCACAGTGCAGGGATCTCTGATTTAGACCCCCTCAGACCTGTCCTAGAGCCTACACCTGGGCTCAGGGCAGGGGGAGAGGGTGGATCCCCGTAGGCCCCGCCCCCGACCGCCCCCTCCCGCGGTGTAAACAAACGCACGCATTCGCTGCGGCCAATCCAAGGGGCCAGTGGGGCGGGGCGGGCTCTTGCAAACCGAGTCCAGGTCCTTACCCTCCGCGGATGCGCGGGGCCACCTCGCACCACCGGCCCCGCGCCCGCCGAGCGCAGCGCACGTACAGCCCCGCCCTCGGGCCGCGGAGCCTCAAGCACCCCATCCTGCCGTGCTCGCCCGCCCGGCTGCAAGTGGCACGGGCTGTGGGACCCACACGTGCCCCGCGGCCCCTCAGGCAGCCCCTGCCCAGCGCCGCCGGGATACATATACCCGGCGTCCTCGCGTGCCAGCCGGGCCGATCTGCTTGTCAGGCGCCCGTCGGGGCAGCACTCCGGGGCCTGCTCCCAGCCCCTCTTGGGGCCCCCTCCGGGGCCCTCTCCAGCGGGTCCTTGCCTCGGAAAGCGCATGGGGCTGCCTCGGACCTCCTGCTGCCTCCGCCGGCCCCACTGAGACGCCCCGAGGCGACCTGTCCAAGCTCAGAGCTGAGTCCTGACCGGCGGATCACTAGCCCTGAGTCCCGAGTCCCGAGTCCCGAGCGCACCCGAGGCTGGGGCGCCTGCCTGAGGCCGGGCGGGCCACCAGCGCTGCCCAGGGCCCGGCTACGGACTGGACGGTGGCCACTGGGACTCGGCCCGCCCGGGGCCCGTGGGCTGGGGCTCGGCGCCCCCAGCGGTACCTGGCCTCGCGGGTGGGGACGCGCGGTGCTCCGCTGCCGCCGGCGCTGTCCTCTCTGCTCCCGGCGGAGCGCGGCGACAGGGGATGAAGGGCGCCCGGCCCCGCCCCCGGCCCGCCCCCCGCCCGCCAATCCCGGTCGGCCCGCGGGAGGAGGGGCTGGTCTGCGGAGCGGCTGGGGCGCGGCCAAGCCAGCCAACGGGCCGCGGGAGCGCTAAGGAGCCCCTCGGTGGGAGCGCGGCTGCCCCGCGAGGGCTCAGCTGAGTCCTTAACCCCTGAAAGGCTCTGCCCTGGCTTCCCCCCCACGAGCCAGAAGGGGCTCCTCAGCCGAGGGGAGCGGTGACAAGTCAGCCTCAGTGGAAGGTGCTTGAATGGGGGACCTTCAGACACTGCGCAGGCGACCAGGCGTGTGTGTGCCTGCCTCGCCCTCCGCGAGCAGCGAGGACCGGCGGGGAACCAAGTTTGGCTCACGCCGAGCCTGGCCTGGCATCTCCCTGGGCGCGTCCGCTTTCTTATTTCTAAGGAGTAGGAGACAGCTGTCAATCCGCCCATGGGATGTGGGGCCTGGGACTTGGTGTCCTAGTACAAGGGGTTTTAGGGTGACTCCATTCTCAGCCGGGACTCTTATCCCACCCCTGCCTGCCTTTCACCCAAAGCCTGGGTGCTCGGAGGTGGTTCTTAGGTGTAAAGGCCTCCAGGCTCAGCTACCAGGGAGTTGGGGGAGGCCTTAACCTTGGGGAGAGCTGGTGGCCGGGGGGTGGGGGTCCCAGAACATCTGTGTCTCTTGCTTCTCAGCCACAGGCTCTGATCCGATTAACCCCATGGCCTCTGCTGTTTCTAGTCAAGCTGGATGCCTCTGTGTGGTGTCTGCCCTGTCCCTGGTGCTGGGGAGAATGAATGGCCCCAGAGGAGAGGCCCAACCCCTTCCCTGCCCTGGGCTGGGAGTCAGGACTCCCAGACTCTCTTCCTCCTGACTCTCGACACCACCACCACCACCACCACCGAGCCTTAGTGTACCTCAGTTTCCCTCTGCGTCACAAGGAAATGGCTCTGTCTTTCCCCCTGGCCTGAGGGGAGTGGGTGAAGGGGAAGCTGTGAGCCACGGGCAGGGGACTCAGCTTTGGCTGGGATTTCCAGAGGCCTGGGAGGACTAAGATGGTGTCATCCCCAGATCAGAGCTTACCTTGGTCATGAGGGACCCTAAGACTCTCACTCTCCAAAGGGGCTTGGGGACTGCCTGGGGGACAAAGTCAAACAGGAGAGGTGCAGACCAGGGCCTCAGGTCTGCCCTCAGTTCCCACCTACAGATATCGTGAATGCTCACAGAAGCCATTTGCAAAGGGCCGTGTGCTCCCATGGGCCGTTCTTGAGGGGCCAGGCCTGGATTTAAGGTCACCCAGTATGTGGGTGTTGAGGTCTTCCATCCGAAATGGAGGGAGCAGGAACTGGCTGGGCCGGGCTGCTGTGGGAGGCCCAGAGGTGGCATGATGTGGGGTCCCTGCACCGGGTCAGCTGTGACCAGGCTGGGGGAAGGGCCGCCTGTTTGTTGATGCTAGGCCTGGGCCCTGGCCAGCGCAAACACAGCCCAAGGCCTTTCCCGCCACCTGCCGAATCTCCCAGCCCAGCCTGTGGCGGCCGGACAGCTGGCAGCCAGGATGGGGCTCTGAGAGCTGCCGGATACCTTCTCCCATAGACCAGAGAGAACGTCCACCCACGTGGCCCCAGGGCTGAGGGCAGCCGCCTGGAGTGGAGGCTGGGGGACTCCACTCCAGCCCTACCTCTACTTCCCCTTTTTGAGAAACTGAGACACAGGCTGCCAGACATGCGAGGCAGAACTTAGGGTCGCAGGATGGCTCAGACCCTCACTCCAGGGTCCCGGGAACCCTTCGCTCTCTTCCTCCTCTCCGGTCATGTCCCACTGGCCTCCAGCCAGGCAGCCCCCTCTCACCACGCCGCCATTCACACAGTGCACCAAGACCCTCTCTGCTTGCGAGGCCCCATCCTCACCTCCAACCCCATTCCCGCCAGAGCCCGGCATCCATATCCGCTGACTCCTCGGATGCCCTGCTTTGCACCCAGCTGGCCTCCCTGACATCCTGCCAGCCCGCTCCTCCTCCCAGGTGGCCTCTCCACCTCCCCACTGCCCAGTGGGCCACGCACGTTCCTGCCTTCCCTTCCCTCTGCCTCTGCCCCTCTCTGGTTGCCCACCCCGTCCCACCCCCTTAGCAAACTCTTACTTGTCCTTCAGCACCCAAGCGGAAGATCACCTCT
The DNA here is from genome assembly GCA_004027375.1 of Macroglossus sobrinus. NCBI lineage: Eukaryota > Metazoa > Chordata > Mammalia > Chiroptera > Pteropodidae > Macroglossus > Macroglossus sobrinus. The sequence goes on along the minus strand of PVKZ01004199.1, from coordinate 49,488 downwards.
GAGCATCCTGCCCGGGCCACTGGGAAGAGCCAGCAATTCTCATGCTTCCTGTGGCTGCTCGAGCCATCCACCCACAGAGCCCCGGCCTCAGCATCTCGAAGCGCTCTCTGTGGGCCATGCAGCTGGGAGGCTCCGGCTGGGTGGGAGGAAAAGCCTGGTGAAGAGGCAGCCCGTGGGCTTGGCTCTGCCAGGGGGAGAGAGGCACGTTCCCCGGGCGGGGAAGAGAAGGGCCCTCTGCACGGGAGGAGCAGCTCGGCCACGGGGAAGCTGGATGTGAGTGTGAGGTTAGCCCCGAAAGACGCAGGGGGCAGGACGCTTGGCCTGGAGTCATGTTGGGGGACTGCTCCGCAGTGTGGAGGACCCATGCCTACAGCTCCTGACTGTACTCTGCCCTGTTAGGTGTCTGGGACACTCCTTCTTGAGCGCGAGCAAGGGTTTAGTTGGCGCCATACAGTGGCTGGACGTATAGAAGGGACGCTCTCCTCCAGCCCTTCCCTAGCCTGGATCCCCAGAGCTAGTGACCTGGTGGCTGAGGCCTGCCCCCACCGTCCTGGCACGCCCTCCCTCTCTCCCCTGAGATCCGGCCCCCAGCTTCTCTGGCCACTGAAGCGGCTTAATGAGCCCAGGTCACGTGGGCAGAGCTACTGCCTGTGGGGAGGGGTCAAGCCCCCGGTGGCCACCCAACCAGGCCCTGACGTCAGTGGCATTAACCGTCTGCCAGGCTTGTCTAATCTCTGGTCAGTGGCCGGGCCAGGTTGGTCTTGCCAGAGCCAGAGCTGAAGGCCAGGAGGGCCCTCAGGGGCACCTCGAAGTTGCAGGTCAGGCAGTGGTGGTGGTGGCTGTAGGTGTCCACAGTCAATGACCCCTACCTACAAGATTGGGGTGTGGCCACAGTGCTGACTCTGGGCCAGCTCTCTCTGCTCTTCTGCCCTGGACCGTGAATCAGGCATTGAGCACACACCGATCCTGCTCCTTGGGGTGTAATTACACGGTGTGGTGAGTGGGGCCATGAGGCCTGCAGCCATGGACAGAGTAGCTTAAAGCCAGGTAGTGTCTCCAGCCCGTGGGACCGAGAAATATGGGTCCCAAATCCCAGCCTCTGTGGTCAGAACCATGCACAGGAGGGTGGAGTCCAGCCCCTACATGGTGTGGGGCTTCTCTCTGCCCCTCGTCTAGGAATGAGCTGGGAAGCTCATTACCTTTTTTTCAAGATGAGGCGGCTATACAGCAGACACCATTAATTCACCTCCCCTAACAGCATCTTCCCTCTCCAGCCAACCACCTCCAGCTCCTCGAAGCCGCCTGTCTTCTGCCTTGACTCTCTCCCTTAAATCCCTCTGTCCCTCTCCCCTGCTCCACCCCGATCCAGTCAGCTGCTCAGACAGGGGGTCTTTAGTTGAGATGAGCAGCCCCAGATCAGCCAACTCCAAGACCCCCCAGGGGAGCCCTAAACCACTGGCCCGAGCCCTAACTTCCCCTCAGACCTGGGCTCCCTCACCTAGCAGTGCCCCCCACGTCCCACGCTGGGTTCAGGTCTGGGCACCCTCACTCTCTCCCCTTTCTAGACGCCCCCCCCCCCCCCCCCACAGGGCCACAGCTCCACCTTCCACCTGGACATTGAAGACGCTGCCCACACGCTGCCTTCTGCCCAGCCCCAGCTATCCATCTGGATATTTCCCCCAAGTGGCCATGGGCCTGAAAAACTCAGTCCCATCCATATTCCTCTGTAGGCCCAGCTTGGTGGGGGCATCACGGGCGCTAGGTCAAGTGCACAGATTCAGACCCTTGTCGCTGAGCCCCACCTCTTGCAGATCCTGGCCCCGTTGGCTAATGAGGACATACATCTTCCTCCTGAATCCACCAGCCTCACTTCTCACCTTCCTCATCCCCACTCACACCAGCCTCCAAGAAAAATCTGTGCCCCTCTATACATGTTTTATAAAAATTTTTAATGATTATTTTTCCCGGAAGCAATTTGAAAAAGCTCATTGATGAGTTTATTTCTATGAAAGCCAGGAAAATAAAATTATAAATTCAGTTTTAGGTATAAGTAAAATATTTAAGGTTAAAATAATGCTTCGAGTTTTAATATACCTACTGTCAATTATTTCAATGTGTTTTTTTTAAACTACTTTAAAGCTCTGTAAAAATATTAACCCTTAAAAACACATAAGACCATATATAGGAGTGGACATTTTTGCTTTTGCTTTAGAATCCAACATGGCACCAACAGGGCTTGGCAGGGCTCTCTCGGATCTTGTCTTTATTTAGAGTTTTTCTATTTTGTTCATCATGGACTTTTGGGGGGCAGTCATTTTGATTTTTTAAATTCTTGCATCAATATATTATTTATCTTGATTACTGAAATTTTGGGCACCACCTTAAATTTTGCACTGGAGGTGACGCCTCATTTGCCTCTCCCTTATCCCAGGCCGGTAATTATGTCCTAGCTTCCAAGGTTTCCAAGCCCCATCATCTTGTAGAGGAAGCCTGGTTCTCAGACATATGTCCCCCTGCCCTGCTCCTGCTCCACTGAACTCCTGTGACCGCCCCCAAGCCCATGTTCCTGTGTCTTATACACCCTACTGTTCTTGCCAGAATGACCTCCCATCTCAAAACTCCCTCTTGATCCAAGACTATCCATGCGAACCTTTTCCATGGCTCCTCTCACCCTCCCCCGCTCCCCAAGGGGCACAAGTTGGTCCCATGCTCCCCGGAGTGCCCCCTGCCATGTCAGGCCAGGCGCTTCAACCTGGAAGGAACTGTCCTCCCATTCCTGTCCAGCCCAGCACTGGGCACTTCAAGTGCTCATGACTCGTTATAATTAACACTCTCTCCCTTCCCCCAAGAAAGGACAGCTGGGGCCTGATGCAAAGGTTTATTGCTGAGTCAGTGCATCTAGCTGGGGGAAGTGCAAATCGTGCCCTGGCCTTGCTAGACAAAAGCTCCTGTCCACCCCCGGCACAGGCCCCGGCCCTGGCCCGTGGGCATCAGCAAGGACCTGGCGATTGATGAGGAGTAGGGAGCGGGGATGTGGGGACATGGGCCTTTGTCCCTGATGGTTCAGGCAGGGACCTCAGCTTTTCCTGCCAGGGAATGGGCTCTGAATGGAAAGGGTGAGAGAGAAACTTCTGACAGAGACGAGAGTCACCTGGGTTTGCTTGTGACCCCACCTGAGGTAGACCCCTCTGGGCACAGCCTAGGCCTCTGTCCTATCTCAAATTCTCTGCCTGGGGCTGATCGATGGGAGCCGGACTCTGCCCCAGCCACCCCTCAGGACAGTTTGACCATTGGCCACAGTTGGTGTCAACAGTACCCTCCCTCAACAGACCATCGCCTTGGCAGACTGGCCTGGAGGACCGTGGGTGGGTGGATGAGGAGGACGTGGATCTGGTGTCCAAGGACAGAGGGCAGAGACTGTGGGGGAAGGGGCTTCAAGGTTCCTCTGAGCCTGGTATGAGGGGAAGGGTCCAGCTTGAGTCCCTAGCACCCAAGGGCTCCCAGGCCTGCCCCTACTCACTAACTAATCCATGTAGGAGCTACTCAGGCCAGAGCTGGCCTGGACTTTGGACCCCTGAGGCTGCGGGGAGGGATAGTCACTGGCCACTGGGTAGACAGGTGTCAGACTTGTCACATGGCGATGGTTAGACTGGAACGAGCTGATTGATGGTGAGCAGCAGGCCTGCTTGGAGGAGAGATCCCCCCTGCCCCACTGCCCTTCATGAAACTCTGGGGGGAGGGCTCTTTGCTGAGCCCAGACCCACCTCGTGAGTCGTGGGCCCCCTGGGGCGGGAGAGCTGTGGGAGATTGGTCAGCTGGGCACTGCTGAGTCACTGTGTGCTCCCGCTGCCCCGAGTCCTGCCCGTTGCTAGCTGGGGCTGGCTGTGGTGGGTGCAGCCCAGCCGTGAAGGGCAGCGCTGGGGTTGGGGGCATGGGCTCTGGGAGGCCTGGGAGTCACGGGGAAGGGGCAGGGCCTCAAGGCTAATGGGGCTCAGAGTTTTGGGTCTGTGGCTGGTGGGACCACAGACTGGGGGTGTTGATTAGGGTCCTTTCGGCTGGGGCTACAAGGCAGCTAGGGCTACAGGGTCTCAGGACGCACATGGGTTCAGTAACCTGGGAAAAGAAGAAAGAACCTTGTCAATATCGCCATCCCAGAAGGATTGCGCTTAGGCTGAGAGGCATTGTGGAGGTGGGTTTGGAAGCAGTAACACGTGCAGAGGGGTTGGGGGCCCAAAGAAATTGAGTGGGTGGGACTTGGGAGCCAGGGGAGGGGCCTGTGGCAGTGGGGTGGAGCCTGAGGAGCCGGGGTGGGGCCCGGAAGCGGAGGGATCTGGGAGTTAGGGGCCAGACCCTGGAGTGGGTTTGGAGAGCTGCGGCGAGTCTACTGTGGTGAGGTGGGATCCGGGGAGCTGGGGCTAGGGCTGGGGCGTTGTGACCAAGGGGCAGGACAGGAGAGCATCAGCTGAGAGGAGCCCACCTCAGAAGAGGCCACAGTCTTTGAGGTTCTCCTTGATGATGATATCGGTGACGGCATCGAATACGAACTTGACGTTCTGCGTATCGGTAGCGCACGTCATGTGGGAATAGATCTCCTTCACGTCGCGTCGCATGTTGAGCTCGAGGAACTGCACCTTGATGTAGTTGCCCGCGTCCTCGTACGTGTTGGGCCCTGGCGGGGAAAGGTGCTGTCTCACTCCCTGTCCCAAACCCTCGCGGACGCGAGGAGCGCGGACCGAGATCGCGGGCGTGGCGCGCCCCCTGGCGGCCGGTCCGGGAGTCTCACCGTCATAGTCGGGGAAGCAGATGCTGAGATGCGCCTTTTTAATCTTCTCGGAGAAAACGTCCTTCTTGTTGAGGAAGAGTACAATGGACGTGGTGGCGAAGTAGCGGTGGTTACAGATGCTGTTGAACAGGTGCAGGCTCTCGTGCATGCGGTTCTGAGGAGGGCAGAAACCGTCCGGCACCGGGGGACACGGGCAGCGACCCCTCCTCTCTGCGCTCCGGGGCACCGGCGCCTCCCCGCTGACAGCTTCGGGTCAGGGTCCCCCCGGAACCCCCCACTTAGCAAGACTGCTGGCTGCCTCCTCTCCTCCTGCAGACGGCTCTGCAACGCATGTCCCCTCCCAGACGCTCCCCGCTTCCCGCTCCCGCAGCAGTGTCACCTGCTTCCCACGGACCTCGCACACAGGCCCTGCTTGGCACTCACCACTTCGTCGTCCTCCACCAGGACCATGTCGTAGGCGCTCAGCGCTGCGATGAAGATGATGCAGGTCACACCCTCGAAGCAGTGGATCCACTTCTTGCGCTCCGAGCGCTGCCCGCCCACGTCGAACATCCTGTGGGGGCGAGTGGGGCCTGAACCTGCACGTCGTGTCCCCCGGACGCGCCCACAGGCACCCGTCCCCTCTGGCTGGCGCGCGCGCGGACGCCGCTGGCGTCTGGAGGAGCCTGGCCTTTCTGAGGTTCGCGTATCCGAGAAGGGGGCCGTGTCTCTCTAGGGATGGGGCGGCCGTGATGGGAAAGGCCTCCCCTCTCCGGGTGGTGAACTCGCCCGCAGGGCCCCACGGCGAGGACCAGGGGGCTTGGGGGCGTACCGGAAGTTGAGGTCCTTGAAGGAGAACTGTGTCTCAATGATGCCGGTGGTCTTGACTCGCGAGCGCAGCACGTCCTGCTCCGTGGGCACGTAGCCCGGGGTCACCAGGCGCTCCAGGTCGGAGAGGTAGCTGCGGGCGACAGGAGGGGGTGGGTGGGCGGGGTGCGTGGGCGCGGCAAGGCTCCGCCCGCGCCCCCGCGCCCCGCCTGCGCGCTCACTAGCCGGCGGAGTCGTTGAGCTGGTACTCCGAGGCGCGATCGAAGCAGGCCTGGATACCCGAGTCCTTCCACAGCCGCTGGATGATGTCCGACATCTCTTTGGGCATCGTGCCCTCCTCGATGGTGTCCGCCATGTGCATCAGCTTCCGGGCGTCGTCCTGGGGACAAGGGAGGAGTGGTTGGTGGTGACCGGGGACTTGGTCCCGCGCCTCGAGTCCCCAAGAGACCGCGCTCGGCCCGCCTCCTGGCACACCTGGCGCGCAGAGTCTCCGTACTGAATGTTGAGCGTGGTCATAGCGCGCACGATGGCCAGGATGGACTGCAGCGTGTTGCCGTAGATGATGGCGATGAACTCGAGGCACTCCTCCAGCGAGTAACCATCCTGGTGGATAATTCTGCGGCCAGGGCAAGCCGGAGTCAGTGCCTCGTGGCCGGGTGGGGAAGGGCAGGCCCTGTGTGCACGTCCCCTCCGCCCCCCACCTTAGGGGCCTCCGAACTGGCTGTGGGGGGGGGGACACTCACTTCATCTGCTTGACAATGGTGCTCTTCCCGGACTCACCGGCACCTGGAAGGGAAGCCTCGGCTCAGAGCTGCCCTGACCGCACCTCTTCCCTACACCCCGCCGCGTCACTCCACTCCCCCCCCCCCCCCCCCCCCCCCCCCCCCCCCCCGCCCCATCCCCGCAACGCGGCGGGGCAGACTCAGAGCACCAGCTCCGCCTCGGTTCCCACCTGTTTTCTCCTCATCCCCTAAAGTAAGGTTCTGCCACCCTTATAAATGTCAGGAGTGACAGAAAAGGGCTGAGGAGGAGACTCAAAGACCTTAGTTGCGCTGGGGAACCTCCAAGACTCTGCTATACGCAGTCTTTATTATTCTGAGACCAAAATAATAATAATAATAATTTTAAAAAGCCTGGAGCGCCACCTTGTGAAAATAGCTGGTACTGTACACAGGGGATTATTTGAGCCGGGTCAACCCAGCTTTTCACCTGGGGTGGGAGGGGAGTGTCTCCAAGAGGCTCAGAGGGAATTAGCGCCTTTGGACCGGCGAGAGACACCGCTGACAGCCCCTCTAAGCCTGTTCTCGCGAGGGAGTTGGGCACAGTTAATGGGATTGTCAGCTTAGCTTTTCTGTCTTCCCCGGGCACCGTGGCTTGGTCCAGCTGCCTGAATGGACTCTGGAGAGCCTGAATGGAGTCTGCACTGCCCTCTCAGAGCGGATCCTTCTTCCTCTTGAGGGAGGCAGTGGCCTAGAGGCACCGGGTCAGCCCCCTGTCCCCTCACCACTATGGAGCCGTGGGCGTGGCCTATCTATTCCCCACTGGGCCTTAGTATCCCTCTGCCCCCTTTAGCTGCTCTGCAGATCCGCCAACAGTAAAGCTCTGGAAACCGAGGGCCATTGTGTGTGCGGCTCCGGGTGGTTCTAGAGGCCTCCTACTCTCAGGACAACTGTGACCTTCTCTTTCCCAAGGGAGCAGCCCTATTGTGGGGCTCCCAAGGAGGCCCCTGGTTTCTGAGCCTTGCCCAGCAGGCCTATCAAGCCAAAGGCTCCAGCTCCAGGGAGCCCAGCCAGGGCAAAAATGGCTGTACCCACACCTCTAGGAGAGTGGCGGGCGCACACTTCTCTGGGGCGGAGGCTGCCTGAGGCAGGCCCTCTGGAGAGGGGTGCCGTGGCATAGCCAGTCTTGGGGAGCCAGGGCATTGCCTGTCAGGCTTTGCCCGATTGCAGGCTCATTCTGCTTCCCAAGTCACCTCCCTGCTTCACAGAAGAGCCACCCGCCTGACCCCGGGCCTCTGACCTGGTGGCAGTGGCCCCGTCTGCGCCCACGTCCCTACCCAGAAGCAGCAGTTTCACGGTGCGAGCATCCTTCTCGGCATCTTCTTTCAGCTTCTTTTCTAGCTCCCTCGAGTGCTTCTCCTCCGCGCTGGCCCCCGCCCCCATGGCCCCAGCAGTAGGTGAAGGAGTGGGGTGGTCAGTTGACTCTTCTGGATGGAGGGATGCCCAGAGCCAGGCTCAGGCCAGCTTCTGGCCTCCCCGGACACCCTTCTGGCCCCAGGACTGGCAATCAACTGGCTTTCCACAGACCTGTGCAGGCCCTGGTGGGGCTGCTTAGTGGGATTTGGGTGCTGGGGGTGTCCAAGAGCCAATCAGAGACAAGGACAGGTGAATCCAGCTCAGCCCCCCAGCCCATCTAATCGGGCGGGCATGGCCCCAATCCCTCAAATGCTGACTCTGCACCCCCTCTACCCACCCCGCACCAACCCTCCAGGAGAGACCCTGAAGGCAGAGAGACATGTTTGATGGAGTCCAGTTCAGAAAAGGGAGGAGAGAACCTCAAGTCCCAGGGGTGCAGACCATGTGGGTGGGGCTGACCGCAGCAAGTAGAGGGAGAAGCATGCACCCAGCACCTGCCCCGTGCCCAGCACTGGGCTCAGCACTGCTCCTTATCTTGTGAGCTCACACTAGCCCTGGGGGAGGGTGCCCACATCATTAGCACCATTGTACTGGCGAGGAAGCCGAGACTCAGAGGTCCACACGACATGAGGTGGCTGAGAAGGGCTGGGTGACTCTGGACCTGGATTCTATGCCCTGCAGAAAGTCAAGAGGCAAAGGTAGACTCTGCATTTGTGCCGTACCGAGGGTTGGATCTCACCTGAGCAGGGCTTCTCCGTGCCTCCATGATGCTAGTGGATGTGGGTGGGTGTGCGTGTCTGCTTTGCGTGGCTGGAGGGGTGTGTCTATCCTTCACCGGCACCAAGCAAGGCAATGACATGACACGTGCTTGTGTATATCTATTTATGTGTATATCTATGCCAGTGTGTGCCTTTATGAGTGCATGTGTACACCTATGCACACCTATTTATGTACATGTGTGCTTGCGTGTATGTGCTTTTGTACATTTCTCTTCACGTGCACATGTGCTGTGTTTGTGTGGATTAAAATGTGCATCTGTGTGCATGAATATATACATGTGTGTACATGTACGATGCATACTGGTGTGCCTGTGAGCATGCACATTTATGCGCGTGTGCCTGTATGTGTGCACACTATCACGTGACGCTGCCTATTCGTACGTGTATACCTGAGTGCAAGAAAGTCTCTGACCTACAGAGGTGACCAGGCTTTTCCAGGGAATGCTTTGCAGGCCTGTTGTCAGCTTGGGAAACTGAGTCCCAGAGCAGGTCTGGGGCTCCCAGGGGCGTGGAGGGGTGGGGGCTCATCTGCTTTGCTCCCATTCTGTCCCCTGTGGGTGCTCTGGGGCATGCCGGGGCCTCAGCTTAGGGGTCTGGGATCTGTGTGCAGGTTCAGGTTGGACGGGGTGCACCGTGGGGTGCAAGCAGTTCAGCTGAGCCTGTAGTGCTGAGTTCCAAGGCTCTGGAGATTTGCCAGCTCCCACCGCAGGGCCCAGACCTTGGGACCCTCCAGGGTCCCTGAGCCTCTTGGTTGGACTCCCTCCTGGAAACCTGGCTGCCTTTTAATACTCAACTGTTTGCAACCCAAGAGACCACAAGGGGGTGCCAGGACCCCAGACACCAAGCATTGAAGATTGTCTCTAACTCAGTGGGCACGGATACTGGTCCTACCATGGACTTCAACATCTACCCGTTTGGAGGAGAATCTGTCTTGGAGCATCTGTGCCATTTTCAGCCTTTGGGTTCCATTTATCTCCCACCTCCCACATTATAAGTGAGCCCTGCAGCCCCTTACACTCTTCCTAGGGGTGGTATAAGAGCCCAAGTTTGTTAAATCAATAAAAACCTGGTTTCTGCATGTTAGGTATTTAAATGGGTCAATCCCCTGCCTCCCAGAACCTGTGAGGTTCCCACTGCCATCGAGTATGGCCCTCAGCCCTGCTGGACCCACAGGCCTCACCAGCTTTTAGCTCTTCCTGCCAGGGCCTGACTTGCTGCATTTGGAGGTTGCCCAGCCCCACTTCCTCTTCTCCAGCAGCTCCTCACCTACCCTGGTCTCCCCAACTCTGTTCATTTGCTCATGCTGGGCCCTAGGCTGGGAGCCAGCTGGAAGGAGGCAGGAAGGATGGGCATTTTGTTGTTTCTCAGGGCGGGGGGTGGTGGCAGCTGGATTGTGGGGGCTGTGGCTTTGTCCAGCCGATTCTGAGTCCTTAGTGCCTGGCACAAGGCTGGACTCAAAACCAGGTGAGGAAGGAGGTTAAACAAATGATCAGACAATTGAATGAGCAAATGGAAGCTGGACAAGCAAAAGAGAAAGTGTGGGAACTGGTGGCTGTGCCAAATGGAGTGGGGGGCAGGAGGGACAGGATCTGGGGTGCACTGAACCCCCCCACACACACACATACACCATTCCTCCCCTGCCCAGGAGAGAAGCCAAAGCCCAGTCCCAGAGCCAGTGTTTATTCACAAGATGGAACCCAAGAGCGGCTGTGGCCTGGGCAGCAGAGGGCCACCGGGAGCCCCCCTCCATCTACCCAACTGCCCCCAGAGCTATTTACACCCATCATCTGGAATGGTGGGCAGAAGGGAGCGGTGGGGAGCCCCTGCAGGCCCTGGGCCTCCACCATGGCCCTCTCCCGCCTCAGCCCTGGTTTCGCCTGGCCCCTCTGCTATTCCTCCAGCCCCCGAGTCACAGTGGCACAGAAAAGGCGAAGAGGAGGTAGAGGGGCCAGGCAGGGAAGCAAGGAGGGGCTGGAGGGGCCGCCCCACCCATGCAGGGCTCCTCGTCTCCTGTCCCTAATAAATAGAGAATAAATACCCGGGAAGGGGCTGCCCTTGACTGAGCGCCCCACTCCTAGGCAGGGGCCGGCACAGGGTGCCGGCCCCGTCTCCCCTCTCCGAGTGCATCTGAGCCCCTCTCCCACCCCCAGTCTCCAAAGCAGTCCTCGAATCCATGTCTCCGCCGATGGCTCAGGTTGACAGCAACACTGGCAAAGGTGTACAGTCCGTGCTCCCTCCCTGTGTCCCGTAGATGCCAGCGGTGGCTGTCGAGCAGGTGGGCGCCCAGCTGAGTCTGGGGGACCGTGCGGGCCTGGCCTGGTCCTGCCCACTGGCTGGGCATGATTAGGTGGGCTCTGTTTTCTGCCGTCTCTGACCAGCATGGGTCTAAGTTTTGGATGATGCTGCCGCTGAGGCAGGCTATATACAACCCACCAATAAATACTGTCTTTGCAGGGGCAGGGTGTGTATAGAATATAGATATTTTTTTATATATATATATATCTATATATCTTTTATATTAAAAGGGGCAGGGCTAGGCTGGCCCGTTTGGGGGCTCAGACAGCTGGCCTCATGTGTCCGGCGGGTGGTGGCGGCGGTTCCGGGGCTTTTTCTGGTCCTGGGATTCGGGAGACCTGGGTGCCCCCAGGGCCTCCCTGGGGCTGGGGGGCACATGGCGCCAGTAGCCCTGGCAGTACTGGTGGATGAGCCCCACTTCTGGCTGGGCCAGCAGCTGGGCCAGCTCCTGGTATGGAGGCGTCGGGGGGCCAGCACCTGGGGGCGGCGGGGCGCTCACAGCCGAGGGCGGGAAGAGGGCGGCATGGACAGCGTCCCGGCCCAGTACGTGCAGCTGCACCCGTGTGACGACATGCTTGAAGTTGTTCTCGGTGGCTGTGCAGGAGTACAGGCCGCGGTCGCTGAGCTGCAGGGCGCGAAGCAGCAAGCCTTGCTCGGTGCGCAGGAAGCGGTCCTCCGCGCGAATCTGAGGGGGCAGGCAGGGAGTGGGCTCAGTGGGCTCAGGGCCGTGTGTGCCAGCCCGGCTGCCCCAGCCAGCTGCCGGGGAGCGCCACCTGGTGGCCATGCCACGTAAGGGCACCCGTGTGGAATTTCTATGTAAAAACCCACACGAAGGTTTCCTGCAACATCTGAATGAGGCATCCAGACACGTTTCCATTTCAGGACAGGTGACTACGAGGGAATTCCGTACCACGAGAGAATTCTGGAGTGCAGAATTTCTAGTCAGTGAGAATACCCGATCGGGGCTCCTGATAAAATGTTCGTGTTACGAGGGATGCCCGGAAGACATTGGGGTAAAATGAGGGCTACCCCACAGAGCTTCCATATACTGGAGCCCACCCACGACGTTCCCCTACAATGGGGTACACCTCCCATGGGTACACACGTGGCGTCTTCACGTAAAGAGGCACGCCCATGACGGTTTCATGTCCTACGGAAACCGCACAGAGCTTCCGCTTAACGATATCCGCCCACATGAGCTCCTTCCAGGGAAGGGAGCGCGCGGAAGGGCTTTCTGAACACGGAGGCTGCCCCAGATTCTCTCCCGTCTGACGTTTCACCCACGTGGAATTTCTACCGCCTAAGGGACACCCGCAGCCGCAGGGCCGCGGGGCCCAGAGAATCACCTCGCGGCGTCGGTCACTGGGGTCTCGCTGAAACAGCCACTTCACCGTGGCCTGCGGCGAGCGGGGCTGGCACTCGAGAAAGGCGGCGCTGCCGGCCACACCGTACTGCACCGACTCCACCGCGTTCTTGTTGGCTGTTGAGCGAGAGGGCGCGGCGTTGAACACAGCGCCGCCTCCAGGCAGACGGCAAGGCAGGCTGGCGAGGGCCCCCCCACGCATCCAACAGCAGCACATGCAGGGGCCCCCACCCGTAAAGGCAAAGGATGAGCCACTGGCATCCAAACCTTGAGTGGGTGGCTGGGGACATTCCAGCCCCCACACCCCAAGCCCCGGCGGGGAGCACTCAGCACACTCACGGTTGGAGTTGAAGCCGCGGCACTGCCGGATGGGGTTCCCGTGCCGGACGTCCTGCCGGCGGCTCCGCCTGGGCGAGGATAGATAGCTCCTGGAGTAGTATGCCTAAGGGGGCCTGCCCGGGTCCCACCCAGGTCCCTGCACCCTCAGGACTCCGGGATTCACAGACTTCCCCTGGATACTGCCCCATCCGCCTCCAACCACCCCCCCCCAGGGCAGGGCCCTAGCTAGGTCTGTGGCTAAAATGCCAAGGGCCTGGGTGTCCACACCTCTTGGAGGACGCTGTGTAGCGGGAACAGGCCTGGCCATCCCAGGCACAGTAGGGGTCCCGGGCCAGGCAGCAGTCAGCACAGGCAGCCCCGTATGCCTGGCAGCGGTGCAGGCTCAGGTGGGTGACACCCACAGCTGAGGCCACGTACAGCTGTTGCTGAGGGAGGAGAACAGGGGTACATCAGTTTCCCCCCCAGCCAGGCCCCTTCCCTTCCTGTTCTGTGCCTCAGTGTCCCCACCCCAGTACCAAAGGCATGACCCCAAGGGGGAGCGGGCTCCATCCCTACCCCCAGCCCGCCTCACCAAAACTCACCCTCTTGGAAGAGATGGTCATGGTCTTAACAGGTGCGGGGTCCTGGAAGAAACAGGGGTCAGTTTTGGATCCTGGGGAGCCCCTTCCTTGCCCTGTCCTGCCCTGGAGGTTTGAGGTCAGGAGTTGGCCCTGAGGAGGGCCTGGGTGAGGACAGGACTGGGTGGTGTCACACCCACCTTGAAGACCTCCACCTCCTCCAGCATGAGCTCCTCCATCTCCTGGTCATCCTTGGGCAGCACAATGACCTTCTGCACTGTCCCGCGGTCTGGAACGGGCCGGGCAGGGCCTCAGTGGGGCTGAGGATGCTGGGGAAGGGGCACCGGCCTCAGCCCCTTCCCCCACCAGGGCCCGAACCCCAGAGGGCAGTTCTGTGCCAAGGTTGGAGTTTCCCCCAATGACGGGAAGAGGCTGAGGGGACTAGCCCAGGATAAGGGGTGTCAGGGCCAGGGCCCTCCCCTGCCACCCCAGACTCGCACTTGGGCACTGCTCAGAACAGGATGCCGGAGGTAGCTCCCCGTCTGAGAGGCTACTGGAACTGCGATGGGTGTATGACACACAAGAGAGCATGTGTGTCAGTATTTGGACCCACGTATCCTGGAAGTGTCTGTCATTTGTCCCCTTCCCTGCCCATACATGGGTCCTCAGGCACCCAGTGTCCCTGTTCTCCCAGCCCCTGGGGGATGAGGAAGGGGTTTGCACACCTTTAGTATCAATTATCCTGGCAACAGGTGGCAGAGATGACCTCGACCAGCCTACAGCAACCCCTAGCAGTACAGGTCCCAGCCCCACGGATCAGCGCCCTCCACCCAGCGGGCCCAGCGTGGGAGGGGCCGGGAGCAGCAGTGGGTACCTGTGCCCAGGAAAAGCACCTCATAGCGCCCGTCGGCTGCATCCACCTGGTCCACGGCGACGGTGGTGAGGCGGTAGGGAGCGCCCGTGCGCACCACCAGGGGCCGCCGCTGCAGCGGGTACACGGCCTGGTACATGAGGGGGTGGCTGCGCATGAAGTTGATCACCTCGTCAGGGTAGTCCTTGGTGGACTTCATAGATGGCGTGAAGGTCCCACCAGGGCACTGCAGGCAGGTGAGAGCGTCAGGCCCAGGCCGCCCAGGCGGGGCTCACGGGACGCACGACCTCCGGGAGAGGCCTCTGTTCTGTCCGTTCCCACCTCTGTCCGTTCTGCCCCTCAGAACCCCCAGCCAGGGGGTTCTCGCCCTACAGCCGGCCCCTCTGCAGGTCCTGCTCCAGCCGGAGTTCCAAGGTCCCACGGCCACCTCCCAGGCCTCCTGGTCCACGACCTTGTGGCAGCATTCAGCAGAGTGGACCACTCACTTTCCATGTCCCCACAACCCCGTTTCCTTCCTCCCTGGACGTTCTCCCAGCCCCCGCCCTCGCCCTCACCCCAACCCCACTGCGGCTCTTCCAGTCTCCCTGCCCCCGCCCCAACCCCAGCGCCGCTGCTGGGCAGGACTGCAGGCAGGCCCTGAGCTGCTTCAACACCCTGGCCGTGCTCTCCCCGCCCTGCCAGCCTCCAAGTCCACCTCTGCCGGGAAGCCTCCCCTGATCCCTGCTGCGACCGGCTTCTCCACCCCCCAACCTGTCTTGACCACGCAGAGCCGTAACTGCCACTGTGCTTGATCAGAACACACCGCTTTCCTGCTCAGACTCCTACAGAGGCCCGTGTCACACCCACACCAAAAGAGCCACCTCCCGCCACCGCCGAGGCCCTGCAGACTGGCCCCTGTGCACCCCCACACCCTTGCCTACAGTTAGCCAGCGACACGGACCTCCAAGCTGCCTCCAATCTTCTGCCTTGAAGACTCTTTCCCCCAACTTTCAGATCCCAGACAGCGCCCCCATACGGAGCGGCCTGCTACACCCTGCCCCCCCCCGCCCCGTCTTTGTTTTGGGATCCTGGCTGGGTTCCTTCACAGCCGGACGCCGTGTGCACATGCGGTTCTGTGTGTGTGCGTGTGCGTGTATATGTGCGTCTGTGTTAACTTCAGCTTTACTGCGGGTACATGGAGAGTTTATATTTATGTGGTTCACCTCCCCCACCCGCCCGTGAGCCCTGTGATGGTGGGGCGCATGCACGTCTGCAAAGGGGCTGACCCAGAGCAGTCCTCGCAGAAGGGTGAAGAGAAAGGCAGGGCGAGGGGCGTGGTGCTCACCGTGCCAGGCCGTGGGTAGGGCATCTTCCCTGAGAAGGGCATCCACTGGTAGTTGGGGCCCTCCTTGTGGGCAAAGGGCCCGTTGAAGACCATGCGGATGTCGGCCATAGAGTAGACGCACACAGCAGAGCCTCGGAACACGGAGCTGCCGGCAGGGCAGGCCGCTGCTGTGGACCCCGCGGTCCCCCGCCCACCGCCTCTCCCCAGCCTGCCCCCACCCCACAGCCCACAGCGCGCCACCAGCCTGGAGTCCTCCAGAAGCCACACCCTCCCAGTGCTGACCCCGCCCCGGCCCCCGCCTCACCCCGAGGAGGTAAAGACGGCGTAAATGACGGGGTTCCTCACATCCTGGGTCTGCTGGACAAACACGTCCTCTGGGGACAGAGAGAGAAGGAGCTGGGTGGATGGCTTAGCCAGGCGGCCCAGGGCCCTGTCCATGCCTGCCCCGGGGAGCCCGCCAAAGGTGCGCTGCCCACGCCTGCAGCCTCCGTCCCTCCTGTAGTGGCCACAGGTCGCCGCCGCCGTGGCCCGTGGGGCACTCACGGAGCTCATCGAAGTGAGTCTCAATGCCATCGTCGCCGGGCACGGAGCAGACCAGCCGCGCCTTCAGGAACGTGCTCCACTTGTTAACAAGGCAGCAGTGGCCGCCGTCATCGTTCTGGGGGACCAGGACAGAGCGGGAGGCCATCAGTGCACTCACTGCCACCCCACCCCCTGCTCCGGGCAGAGTGGGGCCGAGCAGCCGGACCCGGCCTGCGGGCACAGCGCCGCGCAGCGCCTACCAGGCAGATGCGGCCGATGCGCGCGTGCACCGCCGGGCTCTGCGGCGCCTCCGCCGACCGCTCGCGGAAGAAGAAGTAGAGCTTGTCGTCGTTGTGCTCGGCGCTGTCCGGGATGAGCTCGGCGTGGATGAAGGAAGGGTCTGCAGTGGGGGGGGGGGGCTGGGGTCAGCAGGGCGACAAGGCCTCCTTCCCCACACAATCCGGGCTCGGGACAGCGCCACCCTGCGCCCCACGACTGCGCTCACCGTTGAGCCACCGGGAGTTGTACTGATCGGTGCGCATGGCCGTCTGCTTCCCCAGCGTGCGGAAGATAGCTGCGTCCGTGCCCATGAAGTCGATGTACACGCCGGCGTACAGCTCCTCATCTGCAGGGGGGCCGGAAGGTGGGTCAGGGGGACTCCGCTTTGCTAGGGCCAGGGCGCGGCCCAATGGACCCCCAGGGTAGGGTCCTGTCTCCCCCTCAGGCTCCCCAGGGCACAATCGGATCACCGGTGGGGTGCTGGTAAAGGTTTAACAGGCTCTGGGAGAACCAGGATTAGCAGCAATGCGATCTGATTAGTGGCAACTTCCGTGGGTAAATGCTCCAACCGCTACCCGGAGGTCACCAGGTCACCGGAGGTGGGGCTGGGAAGTGCTGCCAACACCACTGTATATAGCATTTCTACCCCCACAGACACAATAGATGTAAAAAAACCTCAAGAGCATAGATAATAAGAAAATGCAGTAAAAAACAATTAGAAAGCACTACGTTTTGAGTATGTTTACCTTTTTTTAAAGTAATTTAATTATAAGTTTTTATCATTTAATTTTCAATAACAGCTGTGCTTAACAGCCAACTCACAAAATACCTGAAAATCGAACAACTATGCTGGCTCCCTCCCTTTCTCCCCTCCAGACGCCTCAAGGTGGGCTCTGCCATCAGGCCAGGACCTTCTCGCCCGCCCAGGCAGGGAGGGTAATGCCCATCCCCTGCCCCAGGGGTCTTTCCCAGGCTTGCAGGGGGCACGGAGCCCAGCGGCTGCTCTGAGGGGCAGCCAGAAGACAGGCACAGTGTAGGGACCAAGGTTGGCGGTGGGCTTGCTCAGCCTGGGGGTGGGAGCAGCAGCTAGCTGCTCCTGAGGCCCCACACGGGACCCCTCCTCAGACACGTGGCCAGACCAACCGTCCCCACCCAACCCCGTCTCCACAGCTGGTCACGGGGCCAGGACACTCCAGTGGTGCTTTCTGTGGGCTAATCCCAGCCTTCTAGACACACCGAGAACACCCCATTATACCTCCCCTGACACAGGCTTGTCTCATCCGGGCAGCCTGTGGCTGCGGGGTTCTGGCCTTTGCGAGAACAATACTGTGGATTTCAGCGTAGGACCTGGCCCCCTCGGCAACCCCACCCGAGGGGCTGGATAGAGGCTGACTCATCTGGATGGAGTCTCTACCCCTAAGCCCACACTGGGGTGTCTGTACCCCTCCCCCCATTGGGGGGCGATTCAGGGCTGGTATGTTCACCCTGGGGGAAGCGTCCGTGCCCCGGCCCCCCACTCCAGAGGCAGAGGCCACAGCATAGAACCGGGGGGCACTCACTGATGAGGGCTGAGGCTGTGTCCAGCTTGGGGTCGTACGGACACTTGCCCTTCCCTGACTCGAGTCTCTCAGGCTCCAGGTAGAAGATGTAGTCCTGCGGGGCAGAGTGGGGCTCGTCACTGTCCCGGTTGGTCCCACAGCCAGGAAGGGCAAAGGTCATCGGGCCCCAGGGATACCCTGGCTGGCACCACCCGCTTCGCTCCCTGGTTCTTGAGTTTTAACTCTGTCCAGCCAGGTCTCCCAGGGCAGGGTCACCCCGTGGGTTCCAACGGTGGTATTGCCTGGTCCCAGGTCTCAGAGGGCTCTGCTTTGGGGGCCATGGGGTGGGCTTATAGGGGCTGAAGCCCCTCCATGCCAGCTGGTTCAGGAAGACTCTGGCTAGGGCCCCCCTGGGCTACAGAGACACAACTCTGAGCTGTGGCTACCTGTCCCGGGCCAAGAAGGGGCTGCCAACCTGAGCAGGGCAGGGCGTACTGGCCAAGGGCCTGGAGTCCATCAGGTCCCACCAGGTCAGAGGGCTCTGAGGTCGCTGTGTCCCCAGGCTTTGTGCCCTACCTCTGGTCATCAGGACAGACTAGTAGGCCATGGCTTTTTTTCCTGCCCCTCAGCGGAGCCCCCAGCTCCATGTCTCCCCAGGGAGCCAGGAGTTGAGAGGTCCAGCCCAGACCGCACGGAATTCACAAGGTCCCCGGTGCCTCCCAGCCCAGCCCGGAAGATGCTAGGAGGAAGGCTGGCGAAGGCACCGGAACCAGGAAGAGCTCACGGAGAGGAGGGAGGGAGGGAAAGGCGAGGCACAGAGGCAGGGAGGAGGTGACAGGCAGCAGGTGGCAGGGATGGTGATGGGAAGGTGTACACAGGCCCGCTTCCAGTTGCACTCCGCACACGTGACTTCCTGCACACACGGGGCTGCACACACAGCGTGGCACGCGTCACCGCCAGCACACAGAGCCCACTGTTCACACCCTGGGCACACACATGCCGAGTCTGAGTGCTCCCACTTTTCAGCACTCCTCGTCACAGACACACATGCTCAAGCGACCACTCGCTCTCATTCACCGGCAGCCCCTGCCCCCCTGCCCGCCCCTGCCCAGCCCCAGCCCCCAGCCCCGTCCTGGGGGTCTGACTAGTGGACAGATAGCTCCGCCCCTCCCACCCCAGGGGAAGATAGCCCCAAGCACACGAGTGTGCAGCACACCTGTGCCAACCGATGAACCACGGGGTTATGGGGCATGGGCCCCTGAGAGTAACGTGTCACACCGCATACGTGTACCACGGTGTGCTGCCTCTCTGGGTGCTGGGTGAGGTTTGGGCTTGAGAGTGTATGCTGGTGTATGTTCGTGTATGTCTACACATGCATCCTGAGGGCTGAGGCATGGCTGTCCCCAGGGCTCCTACCTGCCCCCCCTAGTGGCTCGTGGTTTCTTGCCTGCAGGGGTCACACTAAGACTGACATGAATGCAGCTGGGACTGCCTTCAGAGTCACTGCGGGGGAAGGGCTGGGATGGGGCACAGAGACAGAGGGGACCCCTGGGGAGACGGGCCCGGGGTGCAGGTTCCCGGCTGGAAAGCCAGGCAGGCCCGGCTGAGTTTGGTTCGGTGTTGCCTGGCGAGGGCCGGGAGGGATGAGGCCCACCTGGCGTGGGGCTGTGGGCGTCGGGTGGAGGGCACCATCCGTGGCTCTGCTGCCTCGGCCTCTGACCACCTGCATCTGTGTCCAGGGCGTGGCCTGAGAAGACGAGGAACAGCGGTTAGGGCCAGGGGTGGCAGGGGCTGGGGGAGCGGGCTCGGGCTGCCAGCCTCTCATACCACACATGCCGGAAGCACACACGAGCACCTGGGCCCCCGCGGTACGTATATGCACCTGCGCGTGCACACATACACACGGCTCGGCGCACACCTGCACACACATGTGCCCCTGAGGTCTGCTCACTCTTACACACGCCCTACGAAGTCATGCCAGCTCACACACAGGCCCACATGGAATGGAAAAGGGCAGAAGCAGGCGGGGGTGGGGCAGAGCTGGGGAAGGGGCAGCTCTCCCCAGACCCTGCGGAGAAGCTGACACAGGTGTTCAGCCTCCCCGAGCGGAGGCCCCGGCCAGGCCCTCTGGCTTGGCCGCAGGGGCGCGGTCCACAGGCTCAGGCAAGAGAACTGTTGCCAAAGATGGAGCGAGCGCTTACTACGTGCCAGGCACAGTGCTAAGAGCTCTGGGAATGTTAGCTCACTGCCTCCTCCTTACACCGACCTGTGAGAAAGGCAGCTATTTTAGCCCCCTGTCCGGGTGAGCAAACTGAGGCTCTGAGGGGTGAAAGAGGTCACTCACCAAGGTCACGGGGCTGGAAGTGGCAGGGCTGGGGTTCCAGCCCATCTTCCCATCAGACCACTGGAATGTGGCCACCCATGGGGACAGGGCGGGGGGGGGGCTTACCTGGGCCCTGCGGCCACGGTTTACATAGGTGCACATGGGGTTGTAGGCGCCAGTCCCACACACGTACAAGTGTGTCCGGTTCCAGGGCTGGATGAGCCTGACGAAGTTCCCGCACTCACCCTGGGGCCGGAGGGAAAGCCGGGGAGGTACCCAGATGCCTGCCCCTTCCCCCTGCCGCGCTGGGGTCACCCGCCACCCCCCCCCCCGCCCCACCTGTGGACCCCGCCGCACTCACATTGCCATCCTTGCCCGAGAGCACGCACTCCTCGATGCGCTGCGGGGAGGCCGCCCAGTGGATCTGTGGGAGATGCGGGTCAGAGGGTGCTGGACCGGGCCACCAGCCCTGGGGCCGTGCCCCGCAACCCCCCCGCCCCACCCCACAGCTGGGCTGGCCCTTACGATGAGGGGCTCGCGGTTGATGTCGTGCAGGTCCAGGGACAGCACGTAGTCCTTGCTGCCCACGTACATGCGGTCGTGGTCCTCGTCCTTCAGCAGGATTCGGTAGTCCGTCGTGTTGAGCAGGAAGTTGAAGAAGTGGGCGGTGCCCGTCGCCTTCAGCTCTGTGGACGGAGGGCAGGGCGGCATTTAGGGCCCTCGGAGGAGGACGCCATGCAGCCATCCAGCCTTCGGCAGAGGGTGCCCCCACCACGTGGTCATCTCAACCCCCCAGCTCCCCCTCCGGGGAGTACGCAGCGCCCTCCCTAGTCCCTGAATTGCTGGGAAGAGAAAGTGGGACAGGGAGGGGCCACACCCAGAGCTAAAGCCCTGATTCATCGGCGGCCGATGAAAGGGCAGCAGGCAAGGGCCAGGAAGCCTGGCAGCATCAAAGCGTCTTTGCTGGGGTGGGGCCAGCGTCCCACAGGGGCCTGAAATGGTTAATGAGTAGGGGGGTGGGGGCAGGTGCGTCCAGGACAGCCCCCAGATGCTGGCATAGAGCTGGGGTGCCCTGTCCTCAGCCCAGCTGCCACCAGACAGAGGGCAAAGCTGTCACCTTGTCGGAGGGGTTAGCCAGGACCCTGGCGAGCCGTGCTGGAGGAATACTGCCCAGCAGACCCAGGCTTCCCCCAGGCCCCACCGGGCTGCTCATCGTGGAACTGTCAGGCCACTTCAGAGTAGCCAGGAACAGTCTTCCTAGGAAAGAGGCCCTCCCCGAGTTGGGCAGTGCCCGTGGGGCGGGGGCAGAGTCTAGTCGAGTCCTCAGTTTCTCTTCTGAGTGAGTCCAGCCCTCCCTCCCACCCCCAGGTTGCTAGGGGAAAGTCTTCCTCATTAGAGATGAAGGACAGGAGGGAACCTGGCCAGTGACAGGCCAATGACAGACCCAGGATTCCAGGAAACTTGGTAACCTTCCTCTGGGAGGGGGCAAACCGGGGGTCCCCCTGGCAAGCTCCTTCTCCACCGGGCCCTAGCTATTTTTAGCTCAGCAGGAGAGGAAAGATTGTAATGAGGGTGGTGAATATTCACCAGCACAGGAGGCTTGAGATGGCAGCACACGGAAGAGCACATGAGTGTGTGCACGTGTGCCCTGCATTCGACGCCTTCACCCAGGGGATCATGCGCGTCCCATTTCCCCAGCTGGAAACCCATCTCCCAGGTGGTATCCCGCCTCACAGCTGATAATCCATCTCACAGGTGGGTACCCAATTCACAGGTGGGTACCCATTTCATACGTGGTATCCCATCTGACAGCTAGCTACCCATTTCACAGCTGGTTACCCATCTCACAGGAGGGCCAGTCAAGGGGTAGGCCTGGAGAAGAACAGCTGGGATCCAAGGCCCTAAATGCTGCCTGAGGTGGGACCAGCGGGTGGCCTCATCCATCAGTCAAGGTCACCCTCCATCAGGCAGCTGTCTGGAACTGGCCTGGCTGACCCTGACCCCTGCTGTGTGCTGGGAAGCCTGGAGGGGCTGTGCCTGAGTGCGGCTTTGGACAGAGCTCCCGGATGTGCTGGGATGGCCACGTGAGGTGGGCTGGCAGTCAGGGGTCTCCCACAGCAGATCCAGAGCCCACGTCTGAGGGGCTGGGGGGCCAGCGAAGGCCTTGCCCTGTCCAGCCCTGACTATGGCGACAAGAGAATACAGGTGATGACCTTGGCCAACCTCTGGGACGCAGGGACGCCGAGGGATCAAAGGGCCGATCCCTGCCTGGCTACGGCCTCGCCCGCCTGTCCGGCGGCGCCTCTGAAGTCCTGGGCAGGGCAGCCTGGGCACCTGTCCTGCACCTGTTGTTGGGCCACTCGGAGTCCCCCGCCTGGCCACCCCGCCATAGTGACAACAGGAAAGTAAACACTCCCCCACCCCCAGGGTCAGGAAGTGGCCAGAGAGGAAGTGGGACTGCCAGCGGAGCCCCCCCAGGCTGGGACGGCCCGCCAGGGTTATTTATACCCTGGCTGGGGGCACGGCCTTGGTTGTGCACTTGCCCGTTCTGCTTGGCCAGGGGGCATTTGGGGGACAATGGAGTGTGGGGAAGCAGAGGCTCAAGTGGGCGCCTTCCGACGCAGGCATGGGGCTAGGGGGAGGGGACTCCAAACATTTAGCCCCACGGATGCTACCAGCCACAATTCTTATCCTCCACCCCACCCAGCCTTGAGTTTCTAGGTTCCAGACCCTCCCTGTCATACTTTGACTCCCCACGTCCAAGTCCCTCTCCAGGGCTCAAAGCCCCAGCACGCCAGGCTCCGTTCCCATCTGCGAGACAGGCAGGGGACAGACCATTCATTCGGCAGATGAGGAAAGTGAGACGTCGGTAGGCAGCGGGAAACTAGCCTTGATCTGACATCCCACCTCTCGACCCTCTGCTTCCTTCCCCTGGGGAGAGGTGAGGATAGAGCACCTATCATGTGCAAAGTCATCGAGCACCTATCATGTGCAAAGCCCTGTGCTCACAACATCCAATTTACGGATGAGGACATCAAAGCACAGAGAAGGGAGCACGTGGGGTGGGGGGATTACCACCTAAGTCCATGGCCTTTTGAACTAAAGCAGGGGCAGCGGAGGCAAAGCCAGGCTTGGTGTTGGGGACTACCCACTGGGACAGCCAGGGCCGGAAAGTGACTCGCACTCCACCAACAAGGCACATGACTCAGGACCCTCGGCGCCCCTCCCGGTGGCCAGGGATATGGCGTCAATGGCTCTGTTGTCACAGGACACGATGTTTTGGTCACTGTGGAAACTGTGGCTGGGTGCCCCATGAGACTGTGTGGGGTGTGGGAAGGGTGGGACCAAGGGTCAGGAACCTGAGTCTGACGTGGGCCTCTGATGTGGGCTTTGTGACCTTGCCAGGACACTCTGGCTCTCTGAGCCTCCTGTTCCTACCTAGATCATCTCTTGGGCCCCGCTAGTACTGACGTTCAAGGCCATCCTGCTCTGACCCCAGGGAAGTGCTAACAGCTAAGCATCCTTGGGTCCTCCCACCACCCGTCCCTCATGGGCCACCTCTGCCTCAGCCGGGAGAGGAGATTGGGATGGGGTCCCAAGTTCTGTCCCCATGGAAACTGCCTCCCCGATGTTACCATCTCTTGGAGGACACCTACCCTCAGTCTCATCCCTGCCTCCCATCTCCTCGTGCTGGGGTGGCGAGCAGAGAGGGCAGTGGGCAGGGAGGGGCTTCCTGCTGACTTAGCCCCAACCCTCCCTTCATTCCATCCTGTCTCTACCCCATCCCCAACCCACAGGAGCAGAGCTAACCCCAAATCACGCATCCAAAGCCAGCCTACCGAAGGGGAAACTGATGGGGAGTGTGGGAGTTTCCCAGGACCCCAGAGTGAACTGGGTGTAGGGCTACGGCCTTATCAACCCATGGCTGGAGTGCTCAACTCACTCACGCCAGACTGCAGGAAAGAATGAAAACAAGGGGCCCCATGACAGCCCTGAACCCCCAGCTCCAGGGGAGAGTGGGGCTCACCTCAGGTCACGGAGTGAGGCGTGAAACTGGTGTCTTGGCTTTCCTTCCCACCCTACGACAGGACAAAGAAAGTGGGGGCCCTTCCTCTTCCAGGAAGCCCGGGGCAGGGCAGGAGGTGGTCACGTCGCCCTCGGTATCCTGCTCTGACACCTGAGGCCTCAGTGGGACTAGATCCTACAGGCTCCCAGCCCCCACTAAGGAGCAGGGACTTGGGCCAAGGACCTGGGCCTCAAGGGGGCACAGGTGTGTGCATGTGTGGCTGATGTGGACCCAGCCTGGCACGTCCTCGGGCCAGTCTCCACCTCTGCTCCACTTGTCCCAACCCCAGCAGATAGCGGGAATGTCACCTCTCCCCTCCCCCCAGAGCAATACTGAGGGAGGGGCTGGGGCACAATGGGTTCTGTCGGTATTGGGCCTCACGTCTGGATAAGCTTTGACCTTGGGGAGGGAGGATGATGTGCCCGGGTAATACCTCCTGAAAAGGGCACCCCACCCCCACGTCCTCACCCAGGCTGGGCACAGGTTGGGTGGGGTGACATCCGGGAAGGCTTTTCCCATCATTGGGAAGGAAGGGCCTTTTCTGGCATCAGACACCTCATTTCCACAGCCGTTTCCGGCCTGCAGCCCTCCCCCACGGCCATCAGAGACACTCGGGGTCTTGGCCCAGCATGGCCTGGCCAAGGTCCAGAGGCAGGAACAGTCTCAGTGTGGAGGGGGCTTAGTCCCGGGGTCTCCATTTCCTCCTCTCTGGAAGCAGCTGACGATGCCTTAACTTTACAGGAGCCGGTGGGCGTTGGCGGGCACCGAGGAGAGGAGGCGTGTCTGCCGCCCTCGCCCCGCAGACCCCGAGTGGGCGGCCTGGGACCCCTGCCGCCCCGTCTCTAGGACACCAGGTCTGTGGCCAGTGAGGAAGGGGCTGCTGCAGAAAGGGGGCTCTTGGAGCAGAGGTGGGCGCCCGCCCCCTCAGTTACAGCTTCACAAAGCGGCAGGCCCTGACTGACAGGTCACCTCGCTTAGCTGTGCTCCGTACTGGGGGGTGATGGACAGGTCCCGGCAGCCCAGCCCTGACCTCTGACCTCATGTGGGCTGGTGGAGCCCTAATCCCTGAGCTGAAGAGAATTGAGGTTGGGCACCAGGGGCAGGGGTGCTGGCCAGGGTCTCTGTCAGTCCTTCTGCGGAGGGACACTGAGGTGAACAAGGAGCTGGTGGCAGTGGCCTCAGCAGCAGTGACAGAGTCCAGACAGTCCCTACTGGATACCCCCATGGGCTCTAGGGAAGGGTGTCCCCCCAACCCCTTTCTCACTCCTCCAAAGCTGGGAGGGGCCCCAGAGGAAGGCCCAGGGGCCGGGCTGGCCCCCTGGCTCCCAGCCTAATCCTCTTTTAATGAGCGGCCAGCCGGAAGGTCTCGGCCCCTGGCCACAGCCCTGCAACTCTGGGAGCCCCAGCCAGGCTGGGCTGGGGGCAGGGCAGCCCCGAGGCCTTGGCACGAACCCTTCCTTCCTCCTGCTCAGCACACCCACCTCCCTCACACCCCGAGGCCGGACTCTGACACTGGCCAGGCCGACCCGGGGGCCCCAGCACAGGGGGACACCTGCCTTAGGTTCTCATGCACCCCCTCCTGGACGTTTCCCATTCGTTCAGGTCCAGGTCCCACATGGGGCTGGGCAGGGGAGGCTGTCCCTGCTGACCCGGGCGCTGGCTCTGCCAGTTCCTTTTCCCCTTCAGGATGTTCTGATGTAAAGCCCGAGAAGCCAGATCCAAGGTTTTGTCTTGGGCTTAAGCTGCTTCCTCCCGAGGGGACAGGCTCCAGGTTCCCCTAGCCCCAAGCTCCTCCATACCTGTCCTCTTCAATCCCATCCCTGGGCCAGGCTCCCCAGATCGGAGACCCAGAGGCCTCCCCAGGAGCCATCCACTGCTCACCCCCCTTCCCCGCCCCCCCAAGGCAGGTGAGCCAGGTCGTGCCAACAAAACCAATTACAGCCGCTCTCACCCAATTAGCAACTAATTATGGCCTCTTAGTCCGTTCAACATAATTAACATGTAAATGACTCGGCATGTTTATATTCAATAACTGCTCTGATTGAATTCAATTTAAATGTCTGAACTGGGGAACCCAGTTACCGTATTTCACCACCTAGAGCTGCCACTTCCTGGGAATGTCCCTTCCTCCTGAGGGACCCCTCTTGGGTTGGAGGGGGCCGGTGCCTGGACCCCTGGCCCAGCGCTGGTGAGGGTGGAGATGGGCACAGCCCCTGCATCCCTTACAGGCCTAGCACGGGAGTGTGGGGAGGTGGTGCGTTGCAAGCGCCCCCAGTGGAATCTTCAACCCTCTGGAATGACGGGCCCCTTCTTCGGGACTGCTGTAAACATCCCAGCTGTTGAGTAAACAGCTCGCTGGACAGGAGTGAAGCCAGAGGAGCCACCCAGCTGGGCTAAAGCTCCACTGCGCAGGGGGCTGGGGCTGGGGCTAGGGCTGGGGCTGGGCCCCACAGGCCCAGGCCCCCTGTTCCCACGACCGTTCCGCCCCAGCGCCCACCTGCTCCGCCCAGCAGAGGACAGGCTCGGGGGAGAGCTCATCGCAGACCCAGGAAAAGCCAGGAGGCAAAGGGCAGCAAGGTCACCCCCCTGGCACCCAGGCCAGCCAGAGCCAGCGGGATGTTAGTGACTTTCAACCATCTCGTCCCAGTAGGTGGGGGGCTGTCCAGCCTGGGTGCCTCCACTGACTGACCCCTGCCCATCTCCCAGGCCCCATCTGGGCTGGTGGCTCAGGGAGCCAAGAGGCTCCACATGGATGGTGGCCTGGGCCAGGCCTGCAGCTCACAAACCCCGGAATGTGCCCCAAGTGTGATGAGGGTGGGGAGCGGGGTTGGTCCTGAGGGGGAGGGCTGCACTGACCCATTTCTCAGGTGGGGAGAGAGAAACAGCCATCGGCCATCGGTGGGTGCCTCCAGGTCCCGGGCCTGGGGACCACCCCTCCTCCCACATTCCAGACCTGGCCGGAAACCCCTCACTCCTTCCTCCAGCACCTCCTCCTCCTCCTCCTCCCTGTGACTGCAAAAGACAACAAACTCTTCATGGCTCATTTACTCCGATAAATCAACCAGACAGACAGGCTAGGATGGGACCAACGGGCTCTGGGGTGTCACGACCCTCCCTCTGCCTGGGCCCAGCCTTCCTCTCTGCTGCTCCCCTGCAGCCCCTTCACTTCACCGGCCCAGAGATTCCCAGGACGTCCCAGACCGTCTTAACCCCCTCCCCAACACGTGACGGGGGAAACTGAGGCACCACACAGACAGATGCGTGCTCAGGGTCAGCCCCGGGGATGCGGTGAGGCTGAATTGCCAGGCAGCAAGCCCTTCACACAGGCCTGGCTGGGATGGGAAAGGGCAGCTCTGGGCAGAGGTCCCCTGGAGTGCCACCCACTTGACCTCGGGTGATACAGGAACCCACGAGGCCCCCACATTCTAGCCACTAGTCTGCCAATGACAGTGTGTGACCCCCAGGGACCAACAATGCTGGCTGAGCGGCAGGGATGCAGCCGGTGCACTCCGGCCTGGGAGGGAAATGAGGGCATCGGCACCGAGCGCTGAGTGGGAAGAAACAAGGCTCTTGGCCGGGCGCAGAGACCTCAGAGGAAAGAGCATGTCCGGGTAGGAAGCCAAGGAGGGGTCAGGGTGATGATGGGAGGGGTGGGGGCCAGGGGGAGGAAGGAAGGAAGAAGAGTGGGGGAAGGGGGGTCTGGAGCTGAGGCCTCACGCTCCAAAGGTTTCTTGGTCCCCAGAGGGGCCTGTGATTTGGGGCTGTCCCTCTGCCTGTGGAGATGCAGCAAACGGTCAGCACTTGCAGGGTAGCCCCACTGGGAACGCCCCAAGTCAGCCCAGCTGAGGCCTCCCTCCCCCAACCGCTGGCCTCCTGCATTCTCCACAGCCAGGCCCCGTTCTTTGCTGGGTCAGGACGAGTGGTCAGGGTCTGGAGCCCAGGGGGCCTCCGGCCTCTCCTTGGGGCTGCTCAGCAACCTTGGGGGTGGGGGGGGGGGGCTGCAGGCCTGCCAAGCTCAGGCGCCCACGTGAGCTGGGCTTGGGATTCAGACCAGAGCCTTCTGGCATCCAGGCCTCTGGCAAAGGCCCCCTTGCTATTTCTAAGAAAAATGCTGCAGGAATCCTCTCTGCTTCTCCAAAGCGCCAAGGGCCCCCTTGAGGCAAGGCTCAGATTCCCAGGACACACAGGGCCAGGCCGGGCAGGGCCAGGCCAGGCCAGGCCAGGCCAGTGTGCTCTCAGCCCAGCGGGCAGATGCCCTAGTGAGAGGCCTAGGTCTGGTCACCCCAGCGCAAGCTGCAGGAACCAGAACAGTGTTCTAGGGGGGAGGTCACTGCAGCTGATCGTGGGGAGCAACCCCTCCAAGGCCTGCCCTCCCCAAACGCATCTCTGCCATAGGATTTCCCCCATAATGTGTACGTGGTACCTCTGCCGGGATTAAAAAGAGCTTAAAAAATCACAAGGAGAGAGTGCAAGCTACATCCTGGCACCAAGAACGAGACTCCACCCAGCACTTTGCCCTTTCCCCAGGTGCTACGCCACACACACCCTGTCTCTGCTCCTGGCTCTTCCCTCTCCCACAGTCTCCCTTCTCCTGTTTGAGACGGAGCCTCCTCCACGAAGCCTGCCTGGATGCCCACAGTAGTCATTCTCCTCTTCCTGACCCCGCGCCACCCACAGGTCTCAGGCTCCCTGCTGAATGAAGTCTGTTCCAAACACCGTCTCCCTCCCCAGAGGTTAGCAACCCAGAAGGAGGGGTGAGGCGGTGTGGGGCTCCTCAGGCATCGCCCCCACCTGTCTGCCATCCTCGGTGGAGCTCCTAGTTACTGACACTTCTTCGCCAGGGCCGTGACTGTGCTCCCAAAGCTAACCCTCCTGACAACGTGAGAGGTTGGTCCTATTCGCATCCCCATTTCACAGACAAGGGGGCAGGGACACAGAGGGATTTCCGCCTCAAGGTCTAACCCCCCGCAGCCAGAAGGATACAAGCAGGGAAGCCTGAGCCCTCAGGGCCCTCGGAATGCCCAGGGCCCCTCAAGGTCACACAGCTGAGGACAGAATGGGGTTCGTCTGCCTTCAGGGCCCGTCCTTTCCACCACCATCACCACCACCTCTGCGTTCTACTCAATTTCAGTGCCCCATTTCCTGCCCTAGGGGAGGAGCTGGAGGTCCCCCAGAAGTCAGAAACCAGGTGCCCACCCACAGCTCTGAAGGCACCGCCCCCCCCACCTCTGGAGGGGTCACAGGGTTGGGGGCACACACACACACAGGTGCAGACAGCCAGGAGCCCACTCTGAGGCTGCTGCCTCCCAAGCCGCAGGGTGAAAGATGCTTTTATGGGCTGGGATGCGATTTTTATCTTGGCGGTTTCTCTTTAAATTCTTTACGATTACGAAGCAGCGGGGGCTGCCAAGGAACATGATTTACTCCTTGAGCATGCACCAGCTCCTCACTCGGTGCCAAGGGAAGCTGGAGCCAGGGAGGGAGGGGTGGGCATCGTGCCAGGGAACCAGAAACAAGGCCTGGGCTGCTGAGGCCCGGGCAGTGGCGGTCCCATCCCGAGCTTGGCCGGACGGGGAAGGACCACAGCTGAAGGCCCCAGCCCCACCCCCGGCCTGGCTCACTCGGACTGGGCCTCATGCAGGTTCTCCTCTCTCTCCGAGGGCCATTTCTGGCCAGCCGAGGAGCCAGCAGCCAGCAGCCAGCCCAGAGGACTTCCCAACTCCCAAAGTGGCCGCTTCCAAGTGGCCTCTCAAGAGCGAGGCAGCTCCCATTTCCAGGAAAAGTGATCCCAAATGCAGGCATCTGGGCTCAAGTTCACACGTCGGGTCTTCCTTCCTCCCTCCTCCTGGCTCATCCTGGAATACAGACCCATCCCATCCTGGTTCACAGCTCCAAATCCTCCGATAGCTGTCCCAGCAACCTGAGCAACCTGACCACGGCCCAGCTCCCTGGTGCCACCCCGTCCTTGAAACTCCAGGGGGTTCCTCACCTCCTCCCTTGCAATCTTAAGCTCCAAGCCTGTTTGGCTGGCCAGAGAGCCCCTGGGGGGCAAGGGCGGGTTGTATAGCTCCCCAGCCCCACCCCCAGGCCTGTGCAGTCAGGCCTGGGGGTGGGGCCATGCTTCATCAAGGCTTGCACAAGCCCCCCCTCCTACCCCCACCCACTGTGACCCCTCCTAACCCCCAAACCTCATCATTTCTTAACAAGGAAACCTGGAGACTGGCTCTCTGAAGCTGCATGCAAGTGAGGTTAGTGGTGGCCCTGCCATCAGCCCCCCAGGCTCTGAGGCGAGGCGCAGGTGGGACTGGCAAGCACCCGCCCACGCCCGCTCCAGCTGCAGAACCTCCTTCTCCACCAAGCCAGCCAGTTACGCGCGAGTCACAGACGGTCAGTCCCCGGGACTGCTCTGGACACAGGAGCCCTTCCTGTCCTCTCCAGGACGCTGGCTTTCCTCCCCTGAAGGGAGGGAGCTCCCCTGGGGCACGAGAAGCTGCCAGCGCAACCCCAGCCCTGGCCTTGGGAAATGAGGATGGAACGACTAAAGCCAGCCCTGCAGGATCCTGGAACTCTGTCCCCAGCTCATGGGACAGGGCTGTGTCCGCATCCCCCCATCCTACCCTCCACTCTCAGACCTGGGACAGCCTCAGACACACCATGCCGAGCCAGGCTCCATCTTAGTCCTGCTCCTAAGTGACTTGGAGACAACCCAGGGATTCCAGGGGGAACAGGAAAGGCCATTCAGGGCAGGAACACCTCAGGCCTTGGAGGGACAACGACTTGTAATCACCGGGGACACCCACTGTTATTTCTACTATTCGCATCTTTCCTGACCTCCTTCGGCAAGATGACCTCCTGCTCCATCTCCACACCCCTGCCTCAGTTTCCTCAGTAGCCCAGCCACCTGGTGGCATCACGAGACCCCTTTTCCCCACCAAGTCCCTCTTGGCCAAAGCCAGCCAGGGCAGCAGGGGTGCATTGTGGGTGGCTTCCTGGGAAAAAGTAAACATTCCCCAAGCTGAACAAAGTACTGGCGGGGCACTCAGCAGAGGTGGTGCCCTCTGGGATGGGGGAGTTTCTTTCTCGCCAGACTTGGCCAGTGACTCTGGGGTTAAGGAGACTCCAGGCCCAAACAAGGAAGGGTGGAGGAGAGCGGGTCCTGGCGTCCGGGTTCTCTGGTCTCAAGCATCCACCAGCTCTCCATGAGTAATACCTCGCCTGCTCCTGGCCATCTCCCCCACCTGACCCCCCGCTCCTGCCTGACCTTGGCTGTACTGCGGATGGAAGCTTGGGAGGCGGGCCATAGGATCCCCCCAATTCTGACTGAGCCCTGAGTCTCTTCTCCCTCATACCCCCGGGCCTCACTGAGGTACCCAGGCGGATGGGCAGGCAGCAAGCCCGAGTCGAGCCCAGTTCCTGCCTTTGTTCCTTTATCTGCCCTGGGCAGTATGGCCTGCATGCCAGCACCTCCGGCTTGCAAGCTCTGGTCCAACCAGGCTGGAACTAGCACACGCAGCAGGATGCAGGCAGGGGAGGCGATGAGCTTAGACTGAGCCCCTGAGGCCTCGTATACCAGCTGCTATATCCATCCAAGGCACAGACGGGGAAACTGAGGCATGGAGCCAGAGGAACCACCAATGCTCGAGAGCAACCCTCTCTGTGCCCGTCTTGTGTACCCAGAAGAAGGCCCCCACCCCTGGGTCTCTGTTCTCACCCCACAAACACCTGGCGAAGGCTTACTCCTCACTGAGGGCCACCTCATCACGCACACGACCTGGCCAAGGCCACCCAGCACAGGGCCTGGCGCGCAGTGAGGGCACTGATTAACTGGGTGTCCCACTGTCTGTCAGCCAGTGTGACTTTAAGTACCCAGTCTTGTTCATTGCAGAGTCCCCAGTACTCAGCATAGGGCCTGGTGCATAGCAGGTGCACAGTATCTGCTAAACTAAGCGACATCTAAGCATAAAACTAAGAGACGAGGTCATCCGGGGAACAAGAAAGGCCATTCGGGGCAGGAAAGCCTGCATGTGCATGCAGAGGCACGGCGGCCCCAGGATGGGGTGGCTCCAGGTATCTGTCAGCCCCACCCCAGGATGCCAGAGCAGTCAGCACCGCCACAGGCTGCCTGCCAGGAGCTGGGCTTTTAGTCACCGCGGGTGTCGGCTTCAGAGCTAATTGAGAGGGAATCGACCTGAATGACGTGGGCGTCGGGCGTCCAGGCCAGGACACCAGGGTTCTATTTCTGGCCTCGCCTCTGCCTCCTGCCTGACCTTGGCCTTGCCCTTGCCTGAGCCTCGGTTTCTCTCTCTGGAAAACTGGAACAAAAAAGCTTTTGCTCCTGAAGGTCCAAGAAGGTTTAAAAGGAGCAAACAGAGGACCTGTCTCTATCTTGTCCCTCTGCTTCCTCTCATGGGTCTCCATGGTGGTGACAAAAATAACACGCAGAGTGGATGTCCGAGCTCCAGGGTCCCAGGGCCGTGGAGACCAAGCCCCGCCCTCCAACGGGGGGAGGGGATGCTCTACTCCCCCGCCTGCACCCCAGGCCCGGAAGCGGGTAAGAGGGGAGATCAGGCACTTTGAGATTTATTAATCTGCTCCGAGAAAGTCTGCCAGCGAAGGGAAGGGCGGGGGTATCAGACGGATAAATATTCCATCTTCCAGGCCTGAGAGAGGGGGGCTGCCTTTACAATCCAGACGGACCCACTCCTCTACCTGTTTCTCAGGTGCTGAACAGGACCCCTTCTCAGCACATCCTTAAAAATTCCAGCCCCATGCCCCCACCAAGTTGCAGGGGCGGGACGAGGCCAGGGGAACATGGGAACTTGGTGAGGTGGGAGCTGGGCCTTGGCCAAGCCTGAGGAAGGAAAGAGGTCAGCCCAGCCCATCACCCCAATACGTGTGCCCGGAAACCTAGCCAGCCAGGGCTGAGTCAGCCCCACCCAGGGCAAGCGGCTGAACGAAGTGACCTCGGGCTAGAGGAGGGCAAAGGCTGAGAACCCGGCAGTGACCCCAGGCCCCCCAGGTCCCAGTGTGACCACGGCCCCTTACCCTGGGGCTGAGGGCAGACCCTATTGATCACACACACACCTCTGAGGAAGTGGCTAGTGCGTGCACCACCTGGACCAGGTATGTGTTCCGTGCGCCCAGGAGGTTAGGTGCAAAGCTGATGGCGCTCGGGGACCAGCCTCTCACTCTGCAGACCCGAACCCATCGCTGACACCTTTCAGGGACTTCCAAGGCAAAGCGCTGGCTGGGGCGCTCAGGCTTGTCCCACAGCGTGCGCTCTCACGGAACCCACCCCTCCAGTCACAGCAGCCTCCCCGAGTCCTGGAACCCCTCCCACGGGGAGACCCCCAACAGGATCTGCAAGCACCCACGCCCCGGCCCCGGCCGGTAGAGCCGGTCCTGCCGGTCCTGCCTCTCCAGCTTCCTGAGGCCTCAGTGTCTGCAGGATTGTCTGACCCTCCACCCCGGGAGCTGCCCGGGGCAAGACCAGAAGCAGCACAGCAGCGGTAAGGAAGGACTTCTGCAAACCAAGTTTGAACGGGGAAGCAGCTCCATGTCCCAATTTTCACCCAGCTGAGACCTCACATCTGAGTCTAGAAGGGGCCCAGACTCAGGACCCTTCCCCAGCAGGTCACCACCTCCCCGGCATGCACTGTGTCCACACCTAGGGGGACCTTTTTAGCCCTGACCTCTCCTCACCCTCTTGTGCAACAGGGCCCAGTGCTGGGCACAGAGGATGACGCTGGGGAACAGCAAGGTGGCCTCTTACCTTTGAAGGAGAGCCGGAGCCGGGGCGTGGCCAGGAGCTGGTCCTGGGTGGGAGTGGCTGGCCAGGCCCCGGTCAGTAGGGAAGCCCAGAGGAGGAGGCCAGCGACAGGCATTGTGGGAGGGGCCTAGGGCCCAGGAAGCAGGCTCTTGCTGTCTGGACACCTAGACAGGGGGAACCAAGGTTGGAATGTGTGAGACAGATAGGGGAGTTCTGCCTACTCATATTATTTCCCTTGCGTAATTCTGCCCAAGGTGCCTCAGTTTCCCCAGCTGAACAAAGAGGGTGATTGACGGGTGACTCCTTGCTCACACCCTCAGCCTGGGGCCACGAATGTCCCAGTGTACAATCCTCACATATTTTTTCGCCGCTGCCTTTGTCTGGGAAGGTGTAACCCATAAACCTGAGGACCAAGCAACCAGGTGCAGCCTGGGGTCAGCAGAGCCCACAGAGAACACTGGAGACTCACCGCCCTCCCCCCAAACTTCGGCCCCCAGCATCCTGAACTCAATCCACAGAGCC
This sequence comes from Macroglossus sobrinus, assembly GCA_004027375.1. Taxonomy (NCBI): domain Eukaryota; kingdom Metazoa; phylum Chordata; class Mammalia; order Chiroptera; family Pteropodidae; genus Macroglossus; species Macroglossus sobrinus. The sequence continues at coordinate 15,216 of PVKZ01004199.1, read as the reverse complement.
CAGCTCAAGCAGGTGATCCTACAGCCCCCTCCCTCCCTTCCCAGCAGGCTCTCTTCCTCGTATCCACCCCCTACCACACGGACTGCCTCTTCCCTCTCACACCTCAAGGAATGGGGGGAAGGGGTGAGTCTAGCCCTGCCTGCTCCAGCAAAACCTCTCCTCCCAGTGCAGGGCAATCTGGATCTGATTACTGGGGTGGGGCGCACAGGAGAGAGTGGAGGATGGATGAGACACGTGTAGAGAGCCCAAAGTGAAAGAGAGACGGCAGCCAGAAAAAGGAGAGGCAAAGAACTGCAGAGGCTACTTTTACTGAAATCACAGCAGGAGGGATCCAGGTCAGATCCAGGGAAGGACTTCCTGCCAGGAAAAGTTCCAGCTCCGCCTCCAGAGGGTAAAGAAGGGGAGCAGGACGGGCCGGCGGGCCTGGGGGGGCCTGCAGTCTCCCCTGCAAAACTCCCACACCCCCAGCCGGTCCAAGTTTCGATACTGTTTTTCAAATATTGTCTCCCCAGGCAGGCTGGCTGTTGGGTAAACGCATCCTAGCAGCAGTTGTCGCAACATATTGCTCCCTCCCGGCAAAAGCCAGCGCCAACTCCCAACACCCCCACCCAGATGCACTGGCGGTGGGGGCACCGAGAATGACAGTGTGAGCCCCATCCCCCTCCCCCCCATCTGCCCTGCCCTAGTGACTCCCTTCTCCCCTGGGAGGCAGGACCCCAGGCCAATTGTAGGACCCTGGGGCAGGGCGAGGGGTACGCTGCCTGTGAGTGCCCTGCACTGGCTGAGGGGTGCTGGGGCAAGGCCCAGACTCCACATCTGACTGTCAGGACCTGCTTGTCAGACCCCCGGGGGCCCTCCCCAGACCCGTCTTCCCAGAACCCTTGCCTTTTCTGCCAGGGCAAGCCGCTCCGGGCTCCTCCTCGGGCAGGAAGTGCAGCTTCAGCCCCCTCGCCCATTCCCCACATGGTGCCCTCTGTGGGAACACCCTCTCCTGAGTGCCTGACACACCTCTCATGACAGATGCTCCCTTCTGGGGAGGCTGGCTGGGGGAGGGGAGGGTCAGAACCGGCCCCTCCCCCGGTCTGCTGGGGCACCAAGCTGGTGCGGACGGAATGGCAGGTTCTGTTGAGGGGGGCAGCCACCATCGCCCTCGGGGGACACCTGGGAGGCCCCCACTAACAGTTGTGGATGCTCACGCACGTCCGCATGCCCGCACACGTCCTCACAGGCATGTGTTTGCTCAAGAACTTGACCTGCTGGTGGGGTGGGGCTCCAGGAAGCTGGGAGATGCTGGCCTGGCCTGGGCAGAGCAAGATGCAGTCTGGGTCCCTCAGCGAGCTTTGATCCTACGTATCAGGGGGCTCCGGCTGACTCACGTTCCCCCTCCCCGTGACCCCGTGTCTCCTGCGTCCATTTTCACGGTGACAGGGTCAGGGTCACCAAGGACAGTGTTGAGAGTCCTCCAGGGTGCTCTGGCAGGTGGAGGGCGCCCGACCCTAATGGGCCCCTGCAGAGACCTCCAACCATGCTCCGGCCCTTTAAAGGGGTGAATGAGGAATGTTCAAGTCTGTTGGAGCCTCAGGCCCAAGTCCAAGCCCCCTCTTTCGCAGCCTGGGGGACGGAGGAGAGGAGAGGAGGGGAGGAGGACAGAGGGAGGGAAGGGGAGGGCATTTCTGTCCTTCCTTCCCCTCTGCAAGCCCCCAGATGCATTCCACTCAGCCCCGGCCTCGGAGAAGTCCCCCGTCGGCGAGCCCAGGTGGGTGGACAGAGAAGGAACAGCCACCGCCACCTGGGAGCCCACCAGGAGGAGAGCAGAGAAGGAAGGAAAGAAGGCTGGTGGGAGGGAGCAAGGGAGGGAGGCAGGCGGGAGGGAGGAGGAGAGAGGGAGGAGAGAGGGAGGGACGGAGGAGAGACGCTCAAACAAAGAACCGAGGAGCTGGGGCTGGCAAGGGGTGCAGGGAAGGGGTGGTCGATCGAGGGGGTCCGGAGGCACCCGGGGGCGGGGGAGGGGGCTAGGTGGTCGAATTGTCCGGCCTGCTCCAGACCTTCCAGGCGCAGAGTCGGGGTGAGGGGGGTGAACAGCCTGCCTCGGCGAGGGGAGGTTGGCTCCTCTGAGCTGAGAACTGCCTGGATGGAAGATCGGCAGAAGGGGCAGTGGGGGGCGACGGGGAGGAAATCATGAACAGCACCTCACCCCCTACCCGGCTCCTCCGACACTCCCCCTCCAAGGCCGGAGCTCCTTCCAGGCGCCTTGGCTCTCCCCTTCCCCCAACACCCCATGGACCAGGAAGCAGAGCCATCCCAGCAGAGCTGGGATTGAAACCCCCGCTTTCACGGTTGGGGTTTCCCAGTCAAGGTCACCTGGGCCCGGTTCTGGCCTCCCCCTCAAGGTATGCTGAGCAGAGCAGGGGGCGGCCTGAGGCTGGGCTGCTTGGTCCTCTCTCCCCTACGGGCACTTCCGGACCTGGCTCCTTCAGAACGAGGTGCAGCCGCAGGGGCAGGCTTGCCCAGTGGCCTCGCCTTCCAGGACACCTTACGCCCTGGGTGCCCTGGGTCCCCGCACACTCCTTTCCTTTCGCAGCCTGGGGTAAAGCCCCAGCTTCGAACAACCCCCCTGGGCTGGGATGAGCCTCCCAACCTCCGGGCGCAATTTCCCTGTCTCTGCAAATAGGACGGGGGCTTCTGGGAGGCGATCTGGGGGGATTCAGAAGGACAGGAACCCCCAGCCTGGCCCGGCGCCAGGGCAGACCAGACCCATCAGCGCCTTCAGTTCGCTCCCGCCCCCGGGAGGCACGTTCACGAGACAGTTATCTCAAGAATGAGAAGTTATTTATCCAGCCAGGCCCCCAGCCCTAGCCACAGATGACCCCTCCTGCCATCTCTGCCTCTTTCCTGGGCCACCTTGACACTCTCTGGTCCCACCTGCTCTAGGAAAGCCCACCAAGCTCCTAGTGTCCCCCGCCCACTTCACCACGGGGGCCCCAGCCTGCCCAGATGGGGGCTTGATTGCAGGCTCTCTCAGCTCACCGACACCCCACATACAGCAGGGCCCCTAAATGAGCAAGGCTCCCAGCTGGAAACGCAAACCCTAGCTCATAGCTGGGGGGTTCAGGGGGGCTGGGACGGTGCTGGGAGAAAAGCCTGGGGGCTGGCGGTCCTCCTGCCCTGCGGATCCGGGAGACCCTCCACGTGGGGGCGGCCAGGATAGCGCTTCCTCCCCAGCAGACGACCGTCAGATCGGGACACTGAGGCAGGGCGGGCGCACCTCCCCGGGAGGAGCGCTGCCTGAGGCGCCCGAGCGAGAGCGAGCTGCGCCGGAAGGGGGGCATCGCACTCCCGCTCCAGAACGTCGGAGTGGGGGGTGGCAAGGCGCACCCACCCATCCAGAACCTTACGGGAAAAAGTTCCTTTGCACACTGGTGACCCCGCAGGCCACATCGTCCACGCATTCCCCTGTCGCACGGATGCAAAGGGTCGGGGCAGACGGGACAGGTACAGCGCCCACTCTAGTGCTGGGGCGCCCGCAAGGCTCTCCAAGCCCCGCGCCGCGGACACTTGCGTGGAGTTGCAGTGCCGCGGGTCCCAGCGGGACCGCGGGGTGGCCCGGCCGCCTGCCCGCCCCCTGCCGCTCCCCGTCGCACTCACCTCCTCCGCGGCGGCGGCGGGGCCTGGGCTCGCGGGCGGCGGCTCCCGGCTGCGCCGACGCGCGCTAGCGACCCCCCGGGGCCATGGCTCTGCCCGCGCCCTCCGGCCGCTGTGCCTGAGCCGGGGTCGGCGCCGCGGCCCGGGCTGAACGGGGTTGCGAGGGTGTCGAGCGCGTCAGCAGCCGAGGCCCCGGGCCCCGGCCCGGGCCATGGCAAGGCTCAGGGGCGCTCGGGGCCGCCTCCCCGCGGGTGGGCTGCGGGCGCCCCCTGGCCGGCGCGCCGAGGGCGCATTCCCCGGCGCCGGGAGCGCGGCGCGGACCACGGTGCGCTCGGCTGCGGGACGCGGCGTTCGGTTCGGCCCGGTGGCGCTGGGCCCGCCTGGCTGCGGGGCTGGGGCCGGGCTGGCGCGCGGGGCTGCGCCGCGGCTCGCCGCGCGCCCTGGCCCTGCGCTGCGCTCGGGGCTCGCCGGACCGCGGCCGCCCGCTCGCTGGCTCGGCCGCTCGCTCTGGTCTCGCGGCCGCCGGCGGGACGGGGCGCTCGGAGCCGCGCGGGGAGCGCCCGCAATTGGCCGCCCGTGGGCGACATTTGCATAGCGCGGCCCCGCCCCGCCCGCCCCGCCCGGCCCCACCCCCGGGGCGGGACCCGCCCGGCCGCCGCCCCGCCCCCCGCTCCACCTGTCCGCGGGGCTGGGCTGGGGTCTCTCCGCCGCGGTGGGGCCGGCCGCACCCGGGGAGGCCCATCTGCGCCCCGCACCCCCGCCCCGGCTTCGCGGGCGGCGCCCCCGCCCCTCCCCGCCCCGGCTTTGTCTCTCCGTGGATACACCGCGCACACCGCGCCGGGTGTTTACCCGGGCACGCAACTCCCTGGCGGGCAGGGCGAGTGCGCCGGGGAGCAACGAGCCTGAGCTCACCTGCGCACCCCCGGTCGTGTCGCTCCTGCTCACTCGCTGTGGGCCGCGCCTGGCCGGAGCCCCTCCGCGCAGGACCCAGGACTGCCCCGGCCGCTCAGCAGGTGGCAGTGCAGCCCCTGGGACGGCTGGCACCGCTGGACCTGACCCACCCTCCCGCCCAGGCCGGGTCGCGGCAGCCCAGCCCAACAGCTCCGTCCAGCCACTCAAGGGCTCCCTGTGACCCCCTCAACCGCCAGCCTGTGTTTCAACCCGGCAGCCCTAGGGACGGACCCACCCATTATGGTTCCATACCCTAGGGAAGAAGCCAGACAGGCTGGGCCTCCTCTCCTAAAAGGGACATTGGCTTCCAAATGGCCTCGCGATGACCCCAAGGCCTAGCATCTGAGCCAGGAGGGGCCCTCCAACCAACCAACCCAACCCCCAAGGCCATGGACAAACCAGTCAGGACCAGTCTCGGCCCTGCCCAAGCTCTTTGCCCAGGTCCCAGGGGGCATGGGCCCTCTTTGGCCTCTCCCTCCTCCCTCTTCTCCTATCCCTCCTCCCTCTTCTCCTATCCCTCCCCCTTCCTCCTCTATCCCCAGTCTTCTTCTCCCTCCTTCTCTTCTCCTCTCCTTCTCTGCCCTCCCCTCCCCTCCCCTGTCCTTTATCTCTCCCCTATCTTCTCCTCCTTCTCTCCTTCCTCTTTCTCCCCACCCCTTTCCTCCTTTCTCTCTTCCCCCTCTCGCTCCTCCTCCCTCTTCCTCCCCCTTCTCCTTCTGGCTAACCAGGCCCTCTGGAGCAGGCATCTCTGACCAGTTGGCTGGTTGACTGTGAATGTAGGATGTAGTGGGGTGCTAGGGATGGTGCTAGGGATGCCATGGGCCTTAGAGTGCAGGCCACATGCTCCAGGCAGAAGCTGACCGTTGGAGGCAGGACATTCCAGCCTGGAGTCATGTGGCTACAGTGACCAGTGCCTGAATCTCTCTTTTCTGTCATGCCTCATTTAAAACCCTGTGACAAACATCCCTCCTCACCCTCACTCTTCTGTACCCCTAAGGTCACCACCACCAACCCACCATCAGCATCAGCAATGCAGCTTATGCCACCATCACCTTAGTTTGCAATGCCCTCCCTTCCACCAGCCTCCCTGGTCTCCTTATAGCCTGGCCACCTCTGTCACCACCCCCAGCATAATGACGATCACCACGACCACTCAAGAAGAACTGTTCGGACTCACCAAAGAACTCCATGGTGCGTGGCTGGCAAGGAAAGAGACTCAACTGACTTGTCTCCAGAGCTCCACTTACACACACAGAATGGGTCCAGGGCCCAGAGGCCTTGCGGGGCAGGGGACGGGCAGAGGGAAGAGAGCTAGAGCCGAGTCTGTTACACACAGTGGGATGCCCGGTCTCTCCTATACAATGTGAGAAGGCTGAATAATCAATATCAATAACAATTACGACTGCGGCAGTGAGTCCGCACGCACCGTGCTCTCCTCCTCCTGCGTCCACGCTGGACTGAGCCTTTTGTATCACTATGTGCGTCGTTTATATATATACATATGTGTGTATATATGTATGTATGTATAAATGTACAAAATTTGCATTAGTAGGAGGAAATTGTGCCTCCCACAATTTTGCCTTCCATTTCAGGGGTCCAAAGACCCCCTGAAACCAGCCCCAGATGCCAGGGTGGGGGCCCTGCAGGCAGCTGTTTCAGGAGCCTAGGGAAGGCTCCAGGAGGGAAGGGCCAGGCCACGGGGCCCACTTGGAGCCGAGGGCTGGAACTCTGACAGGAGCTCGGGGAAGCGAGTTGTGGAGCCCCACTTGGCACTTACGGAGGTCAGGATGTCTTCACTGAATGAATGCGAGAGCAAATCTCTGCAGCACCAGATATGAGAGGCAATCAGAGCCCAGAGCCAGGTGGCCAGAAGCCAAGTCCCCACCCTGTGACCCAGCCCCTCTGGACCGGCTGCCTGAACCCGGCGCTCTCCCTGCCACCCAGAGTCCTTCTGTCTTCCCCTCCAAGAGCCACTCAGCTGTGCCAGCTCCACCTGAGAGCCACCCAGGATGCCCCAGCCAGGGGGGTTGACCACCAGCCAGGCCCCCCTCCCTCCTCTGTGGGACACGCAGATCCCAGGCATGCTCCTCTAGCTCCCCCACTGCCCACCCTGGTACCAGTCTGGACACAGAAGGCGGTGGGGGTGTAGAGATGGTTAGGCCAGGTCTGGTTCCCCCACAGGCCGGCCTCTGAGGCCCCCCCTCCTAAAGCAGCCCCCTCTCCTTTCACAGATGGGCTCTGAGTGCGTACAATATCGGCCCTTGGAATGACGTCCAGACTGTGTAGCTTTGGGCTCATGGCTTAGCTTCTGAGGTGCCACGGAGCCCAACAGTGTGGGTTGCAGTTAGGAAGGAATTGGCCCCCTTTGGCCCAGCCCCCTCCCTGGGTTATGGTGCTGGCAGCAGGCAGGAGAGCTTTGAAGGCCTCCTCCCCCCACCACCCACCCCCTAGCCTGGCCCAGCCTTTGTTTCTGGCAGGGCTCATGCCTGTTTCTTTTTCCTTTTGGCTCTTCTAGGCTGAGCTCTGGGGGAACTACGTGTGGCCCTGGGCCTCCTGCTGCCTGTCCATCCCCTGTCTAGCCTACCACCTCCGTCCTCAGGTCGGGAGGGAGAAGCCCACTCTGCCGGGCAGCCTTGCGAGAGACGGCCCTCCTGGCTTCTGCATCCGGAAGGCCAAACTGAGAAGGCTGGACGTGGAAGGCCGGGGCCTCAGAGCCCTGCCATGCCCCCCGAATGAAGGTGGTGGCGATAAACCAGCACTCCCTCGTCTGGCCCAGTCTCCAGGGAACCTGTTTCCCGGGCCTGGCAGGCTGAGCGAGCCCGGGCCCGCCCAGCCCCAGAGTTGCTGGCTCAGGTTTCCCCACTTTCTGGTTTTCTCATCTCCCTGCTGCCCCAGGCGCTGCCTGCTCTCCGGCCCAGCCCCCACTCGCCCGGAACTGGATCCCAGAGAGGGGGAGTGTTGGAAAGGGGGCCAAGGAGGGGGGGGACAGGGGACAGGGAGGCTGCTTAGGCAGCAGCGGGAGGGGGCGGGCATTGAGGAGTCACCCGCAGTTCAGGCCCAGGATGGGGTTCGGTTCAGCCTTCTCTTTCCTTGCCTGCCCCAGGGGCTGGCTCTGAGCCCATCAAAAGCTGGAATGACCCACCTCTCTGGCTGCTCCCCAAAGCTGCCTCTAGGTCTTTTCTGCCAATGATGTCCCCTCTACCAGGAATGCTCTCAGCACCAGTATAAACCCTGTGTTTCCTCTAGACCAGAGCCCTGGGCCACCTTCTTCACGCACAGACACTGCCCCTGCCCGCGCAGTGGCCTGGCCTCCCCTCGTGAGCCTCATCCTCCCTTCCACACTGGAGCCAGGCGTCCCAAGCCTCTTCAAGGATCTCCACACCCTCATCCCTGGGTCTCCGCACGCGCCGTTACCCCACGCCCGGACCGCTTTTCCTAGTTCCTTCTAGACCCTTCAGGCCTCTTGGAAGACGTCATCTCCCAGAAAGCCCAATGGCTGAGTCAAGAGTCTCCGTGGGCCCCCGCAGGCCCTGTACCCCCACCCAGCCAGTAGGAGATCCTGTCCAGGCCCCAGGACCCCCTGTATTCTTCCAGCGGGCTCCCACGTGGAGCTATCAGCAATGGCTTCTCATGTGAGTTCAGAGTGAACAAGAGTGGGGGACACAGGTCTCGGATCCTTACGTGGTACCCCACACCCCCCATCCCATGTGTGTAGCTGTGCATGGTGGCGAGATGAGGGAGGTGGGGGTTGGGTGGGCCCAAGCTTGGCCGGCTGCCAAGTGACCCATGACCATCGGCTAGTCTAAGCATATCCTGTTTAGACAGGGGCCAGACAGCCGTCCGTCTGTCCGTCATCGCGTGGGCTTTGCCCAGCCCCTTCTGGGGAGCCCAGGTTTGGGGCTTAAGAGCTCAGCCCTTATCTGCCCCCTCACCAGGTTGGATGACGATTCTGGGTGTCCTCTGCCTCTGGGTGGCAGAGGCCTTGTCTCTGGGTGCTGGGGCCCTGGGTCTCGAACGGTCGGGCAGCCCCAGCCTCTGGGGCTCAAGTGGAGCCCAGGTGAGGAGGAGACAGAGTCTGCGCGGAAAGGACCTTGGATCTGGAGCCAAACCCGGGAGCCCTTACCAGCAACTCCTTGGCCTCTCCCAACGCAAGTTGGGGCGGTTCCAGCCTTCCAGCTGCTCAAGCCAAAAGGCCTTTGAATCAGCCTGGATTCTTTCGCTCGCATCCACATCCAAACCATCAACACATACTTTCAATTTCACCTTCGAAATATGTGAACTATCAGACGAGCACTTCCTACCTTCTCCCTGGCCACCGGCTCTGCAGCCAGTGTCTCTGCAGGCACCATCTGCACAGGTAACCCCAACGCTCACCTGAGAGGTACTGGAGCCTGCTTACTGGACGCCCGGCTTCTGCTCTTGCAGAATTCGTAATCTAGTCAACCAGGATCCAGACAGACCATTCGAATGGAAGCCAGGTCCTGCTCTCTCTCTTACGCAAAGCTCTCAGTGGCTCCTACTTTGTTGAGAGTTAAAGCCATGTCCTCGAGGTGGCCAGTGGCCAACTGTGCAGCCCCCTGCCCACCTCCCCGACTCCTGCCTTTTTATCTTGGCTACATCCTCCTCGCTCTTCCTCCCACACCAGGCACATTCCAGCCTCAGGGCTCCCGACTGGATGCCAGCGGGGCCCAGGCCGGGGCTGGGGGCGGGGAGGGGGCTCTGTACTCCGATCAGAGGCTGTGAGCTGTTTTCTGCCCTCACCTTGGGGCCCCTGCTCCCACTCACCTGGAGCTGGGTGTGGAGCAGGGTGGTGCTCATTGGCTGTTAGTTACCTCCCATACCTGAGGGCTAGGCTGAGCAGGGACTCAAGGCAGACCTGACCTTCACTTAAAAAGCAGAGAAGCTCCAGCTGTGAGCCCCCAGGGGCAGGCATAGTCCCTGAGGCAGAGGTGATATACCTCAGAGCTAGGGGAGGCCCACGCCGCTCCCTGACAAAGCTGGCTGCCATAGGCTTTAATCCTATGGGGTTCCTGGCCGCCTCCCAGGCCCACATCTGCTGTGCACGCCCCCTTCATGTGTCTGTGTGGCCACAGTCCTGGGGGAGGGGGCCCAGGGAAGGTCCTGCAGCCAGGCCTGCAAGCTGGGATCTGGACTTACTTAGTTCCAAATGACTGGGGAATGTCCCTTCCGTGACAGCCACTGCTTGGCCTCCCCAGGTCCAACACTCCCAGCAGGGAAGTGGGGCCCAGATGAAGGCAGCCCCCCGGAAGGGAGAGAGGGGCTGGTGGGCAGACCCTGGGCACTGTGCCATCCTGGTCCTGTTCCCTAAGGCTGGCTCCAGGTCCTCCCCAAGGAAGGGCTTGGTAATAGGAGGTCACTGTCTGTTCCCTCAGACCAGAGATCTACAACCAGAGCACAGAGCATCCCATCCTGGTCTCCATCTGCCTGGAGCCAGGAAATGGAAGATTTTGGCCAGCACTGTCTCCTGCTCTGGGCTGCAAGTCTTCTGTGGCACAGGAGCATGGGGACTGGCTCCTTGAGAGATGCCTTACAGCTCATGGCCTCGGTGGCTTGGAGGAGGGTCAGGTAGCAAGGCTACTGCTGGGCAGCGGGGAGCCGGGCCTGCCCTGGCCAACCTAGTGCCAGCTAAGCCCTCCACCAGATGATAAGCCTCTTTGCTCCCTGTGCTGTGGTTGGCAGGGCAACTAAGCCAACGCCGTGGTCCCTACCCCAGGAGAGGGTGCCCTCCTGTCCTATCACGTTTGATTTGCAAACGTGACTCAACATAACAGACCCCTTGGCCATCCCAGGCCTCTGACCCGGCACCCAGGGACTGAGTCACCCAACTGTGCCATCTGTGGAGTCCTAGGAAGGATTAGGCCTCTTGCTCACCTTGGCCAAAACATCACCATGTACCCATTTAACAGAAGGGAATACCGAGACCTTGAGGGGTAGGGGCCCGGGCAAACTTGTCTGGGGATTCTAGACTAAGGCCCCCTTGGACTCATCAGCAATTGCTTCTTGTGTGAGCTCAGAGTGAACAAGAGGAGGGGACATAGGGCTCAAATCTCTTGAATTTGGGGTGCAGCCTTGGATTGAGAAAAGACTAAGACTAGACTGAGAGTAATGAGGTATATGACACAGTCTGATTTAGGATTTTAAAGGATCCCTCTAGCTCCTGGGGGCCACAAAGGAAGCCGTGGGCACTCAGGAGAGAGGGGACAGGGATTTGGCTGGATCCCTCCCTGTGTGCTGCTGGGTATCCTCGAACTTGGCCATGGTCCCCTCGTCTTTTCCTTGGAGCCCATACATCGTGTCTGACCTCAGATTTTGGGGTGGGGAAAGGGGCCTCCTCCCTGGCCCCTGTATACCCTCCACATATGGCCTAGCTGGCCACCTCCCTGCCCCAGCTCCTGAGACAGTGGTTTAAGTTTTAAGTTTTAATCGGAGGACAAGTTTCTGCAAAGCTCACATTTGCGGCAGGAAGGAACAGGGACCAGCCTAGATGGAAGGATAAGGAAGGGAGGGAGAGGAGGGAGGGAGCAGGGGCAAAGGAGAGCTCGGAAACCCAAGCTCTGCCCTCTGGCCTGTCTATCTCCAGCTCCCCTAGACTAACTCGGGGGACCTTGCTCTTGCAACCCAGAAGGATGCGCTTAGGTGTGCACGGCCTGCTTGAGCACCTACTCTGTGCCACCTCCACCTCAGCCACGGCCACAGCCATTCAAGTTGCCCCAGCTTTTTTCCATCCCTACCTGCATCGGATTCCCTCGAGGGGCAAGTTCCATAGACAACATCTCAGCTCCCTCCCTGACATAAGCCTCACCCTATCCTTGCCACACCAGCAATCAATGCCTCCCAGCCAAGGACTTCTGTACCCCAGCCTGAGACGAATCTGAATCCCTTGAGATCTTGGGCAGCACCCCAAGTCCGTGGGACAGAACAAGGCCTTAGGAAGCCCAGCCAAGGGTCTGGTTGGGTCCAGGCCAGGCTCTGGGGACCCAGTTCTGCTGGGAGGGGCCAGGCCGGGCTCGCTGGGGCCCATTCTCTGAATAACGCTCTTGTTTCTTACTGGAATTAGTCAGCTGGAGAGGGGACCCAGCCCTGGACCACTGGTTTGCTCAGGGCTCAGGCTCTATGGCCTTGGGTTACACAAGGTGGTCCAGGCTGGGTCCCCATCGTCCTGGGGCCTTCGACTGGGGAAGGGGAGGGAAAGGCTGAGTTGGGGAGGGGCATAAAGCACGTGGGACGCCCACCAGAGTCTGGGAGAAGTTCTGACTGCTAACCCCCCGCCCCCACCCCGAGCACCACCCCTTCCTCCTCTGCTTCCCCCATCTCCTGTTTTCTCATGATGGGGCTTGTTGTGGGGGGTGCCAGGTCCTGTTCCCTCTGTCACTTGTTGATCAAGAGCACTCCTCCCCTCCCCCATGCAGACTGAGCTTTGGAGAACTGGCCCCCTTCTCCTCTGCTCTCCTCTAGGATGGGGTCTCGACGCCTTCCCATGCCCCGAACCCCACCCTCCACCAGGCCAGGCCAACTGGAATACAGCTGAAAGTCCGCATGGGAAGCAGCACACCCCGGGTCACCTGCCGAGGGACCGGCAGGTCGGGCAGATGGTCTTGCAGGGGGTCCTCCCGGTGAAGCCTCAGTGCCGGGGAGCCCCGCAGCCGGGGCTGGCTGTGCAGGTCCCCGGCCCCTCCGTGGCTCCCGGAGGCCACAGCCTCATCGCCTCCACAAGCACGGTGCCCCCGGGCCCTTGCTCAGGCCAGTGTCCCGCCGGCAATGACTTCCCATCATCTCCCTAGGGAGGTTCTCCGGGTCTCTCCCACCTGGCGAAAATGCCATCACCCCCAAAGCCTCCCTGTTCACCCAGCTGGTCTCTGTCCTCTGAGTTTCCGGAGAGAACCCCTCACACTGCCTTGTATGTCAGTCAAATGTCATTTATTCATTCAACCATTCTACAGACATCACATGTGCCCAGCCCTGTGCCAGGCACTCATCCACAGAGGCTGGCACCACATCTCCCTCTCATCCTGGACCATGAACTCCAGACGGTCCGATGGAGTCTCCCCTAACTGGTTCTGGGGGGCCGGGTAGAATGGGCCAGACGGCCACTGGGCTCCTGCTCAACAAGTCCTCACTCCCCACTGCTGATCCTCCATCCCTGTGTGGCCGGAAATGTCAACAGCGTTACCTCTAAGGAGTGGTGGGCTAGGCTTACAGGCCTGGGGCCAAGGCGTGGGGGCCACTACGGGAGATCTTGATGGCACAGGGTCGAGGGTTCAAGTCCCTGCAGAGCCCAAGCCTCTCCCAGGCCTGACACCTTGGAGAGGTCTCGTAAGGGCTGGGAGATGGACCCCAGGAAGGAAAGGGCCTGGCTTCTAGAGAAGCCTAAGTCCCATATAGGTGTGGGGACGGGTGTGAGCCTGGCCAGTGGCAGAGAGCCCTGCAGCTTTGGCCTTGCTGGCCAAGCAGCCTCTGCAGCCTCCAGTGGAGTCACCAGCAGGGCCACTGAGTGATTCCACCTTCCTCTGCCTCACTCTACCTGCCCAAAGAGCAAGGCCGGTAGGCCGGGGCTGCTGCACCTGTGCACCTACAAGCATGGCCGGGTCCCTGTTGGCTCCCCCAAGGACCCCTTGACTCCAAGCCTGGCTGCGAGGCGCTCACCCCACCACGTGCGTTCACTGCCTCCTCCCTGGGCCCCAGTTTCCTCATCTGGATGCTGAGGGAATGAAGCAAGCCACCAAGAGCAGATCGCTGCCTGTGTCACCTTCGTTATGACTCATGTCCCTCCCCAGTGGATGACAGGAAGACCCAGACGCAATCACCAGGGCCACAAGGGCATGAGGGCTTGCCCGACCTGCTCAGCCACAGGCTGGGGCCCCAGGGGAGAGTGGGTAGGCAGTGGGTATCCGCAGAAGGACAGCCCCGGCCACTGCCTCTGGCCAGGCGTCAGGGAAGGCTGCACAGAGGGGTGACGCTGCCTCTGGGCCTTAAAGAACCAAATATAAATCTTCCAGCCCTAAAGGATGCAGGAAGGACCTGAGCTGGGGCCTGGGGGCAGGACCTGTCAGTGAGTCCTGGGGACCAGACTGTGGAGCTGTCGTTAGCCAGACTTAGTGTCAGGATCAACTAGATGTGGGACAGGGGCAAGGCTGGGAGAAGCAGGGGCATGAGAGCTACATCCTGACAGGCCCTCAGAAGAACCAGGAGGGGCTGGGGCTGAGCTCAGCGAAGAGGCAGATGTGGGCCCTGGAACAGGCCTTGGAGTGACCCAAGCCAGGGGAAGAGGCCAAGTGAGGGGGCAGCCGCTGGCCCCAGAGAGCTGGTGAGCTAGCCAGAGGGGGAGGCAGAGGAGCGAGGACCCAGGCCAGCCCTAGAGAGCCCCAGGCCGCGGGCCTTGGCCGCCCCTGAGCACAGTGTGTTGGTAGATTCTCTTGCCCCGAGGGATAGGGTGTCCTGTCTGGAGAACCTGCACCCAGGGACACCTTTAGGCTCCTAAGACACAAGGCCATAGGCTGTGTTGCTCTCATCCCTTCTACCCTACCCAGCTTCCTAGTGTCCCCTACACACCTGGCTGCCATTCAGGCACACCCACAGATGACCCCAAGCCTGGGCAGGGCCCCCCTGCTTTTAAGAGGCAGGGCCCTCCTGAGAGGTCCTGTCCTTCGCCCTTACTGACAAGTGGTGAAACAGGTCCAGCCAAGAGGGCCCCATGTGCCGAGGGGCTGAGGGCTCAGCCCGCAGGAGTGTCTACTCGCCTTGCGCTCAGGCCCCATACATGAGCATTCCCAGCAGAAAGAGTGGGTGCTGACGGCAAGCTGGCTTTGGGGTGCCTCCAGCTGCCTCGGCCCTGCCTTCCAGAGCCTTCAAACCCTCTCCACCTTCCTTTCCTGTCCCCTCTCCAGGGACCCAGGCTTGGCAGAGCCTTCCCATCCAGGGCATCGCTCCTGGAGGACACCAGGCTACCTGTCTTTCCCAGGGATAACCCTCTGCTCTGTCCCCGTGCCTGCTTCCTGTGGTCCTGCACCACAGGAAGTCCCCGGCCACCCACCTCTGCCAGTCCGGCCCGGGGACTCCCTGCGTCATGAGTTCATGAGCTGTGCCCCCCTCCCACTGGGGCTCGGTGGGGGCAAGGAGGGGAGAGATGGGGAGGGACGAGGACAGGAGGGACACGGATGCAGGCAGGGACTCCGCTAGGACACCCAGCCTCAGTTTCCCCTAGGAGCTGTCTTGAGTTCTGGGTGTCAGGCAGGGCTCTTGGCTGCCCTGCCCCCACCAGGTGTGGGGCTTCCAGCAGCTCAGAGGCCCCTTTGTTCCTTATCTCCTCCACCTCCTCGGTGGCGGTGTCCAGATAAGCATCCCATTGGGGCTGAAATTCCAGCCCAGCTGCCCATTCCCCACCTGGGGGTCCAGGGCCTGCCAGCGGCACACTATCCCCAGGACCTGCTCCGAGTGCACCACCCACCTAGGACACCCCCAACTGCACACTTTCCCTGGGACCCCTCTCCCCCCACCTGTACCCTAGGACCCACACCCCCCACCCCATGGTCATTCAGGCATCCGTGCTTCTGGCCCTCCCCCCCATTTTATGGTTGACAGTGGGCCACTTTGAAGCCGTTCCCC
>PVKZ01004198.1:0-93447 GCA_004027375.1 Macroglossus sobrinus | reverse complement strand
ACACACACACACACACACACACACACACACACACACACACACACACACACATATAATTTTAATATTTGTACAAAAAAACTCAAAGGTCACTTTAAAAAAAATACAATGTATTTTACTTCCTTGATATTTAATTCTGGTTTAGGTGGTGATGGAGGGGATCTGGACCTCAGTGTTTAGAAGGTCAGTTTATGAGAGATTGTGGTCATTTTTAATATATGCAGTGGGTTCTAGAAGACCCATAAGCAAGCATTCCAAGAGCTGGCAGTGGCCTGACAGGAATACCCTGTCAGGGACCTCATCAGCTGGTGAGAGAGATAGGCATAAGGAAGCTACGGTTGGTTGTAGACAGAACTACTAATACAGTGTAAAGAGAGCCTATCTCTAATAAAATAAGCCTAATTCAATTTGGAAAAAGGCCTGGAATAAGTGATCAATGTGGCTGGCCATTTAAGTATTCTATTGACTTGCTGTTTCTTAGCTCAAACATTGGGAGTGTATTGGCACAGTCTTCAGACATTCTGGTCCATGGGTTTATTAGGACTGGAGCAAGTGAATCATTGAATTAAATAAGCTTTCAAACTAAATTTTGGAATTTATTCTATGATCAGAGAAATCTCTTATCTGGATTTGTTCTTTAGCATCTACCTCTGAGCCAAGTCCTGTGTTAAAAGGAGCTTGTAATAGGTGCTTAAGATCCTTGGTGCAAATTCCTAATCCCCCTCAACTCCATACCACCTTGTCTGGTTGTACCATCCCTTATCTACCCTGCTTGGGTTTCTACTGCCCCTATCCAGTCCTGACAGACTAGGAGGCAGCACCTCACTGTAGGACAAATCTAGTGAAGCAGTGTAGGATTCTTTTTACAGGTAGAGGATCCAATATCAGACAGTCTCACTTTGAGTTTGGGAGTCTGGTTCTTTCATTTAGTATGTATATTTGACAAGTTATCTAATTTGTCTTATTTTTCTCATTTAATTAATAGGAATAGTACCTGTTTTATACAAAAAATATGTCAACGATTTGACCCAAAAAAATGTCAAAAAATAAAGCAGTTAAAATCATTGATGTCTTTCTAATACCAGGATTCCCTTACCTTTCTAATACCTGTGATCTAGGCTTGGCCAAGTTCTCTGAGTCCTAACTTTTTCTAGCTAAATCTTGAGTGATAAGAAGGAAATGCCTAAGGCATTTCAAAAGAAGCCTTCTTAATGTTTTTAGCTCCATTGATTGTTATGATTTGTGATTGTTTTGTTCAGTTTCCCAAGCTTCAATTTTCATTTCACTTTTAGGGAGAAAGTCAGTGTAGTACAGTGTGCAGACCTGGGAACCAAAGCCAAACTCTGAGCATTGCTAGGTTTGAATATTTTCTAAATCTATCACTTATTATATTATACTTATTGATTATTTATATGTAATTTTGAATGTGACTTTATTTCTCTGAACTTAAGTTTCTTCATCTGTAAAGTAGCCTTAATAATGGTCAAACACATGAGATTATGTTGACATTGGAGGTGGATTCGAAGTGTCAAACCAGGGCCTGATACATAATTCAGTCCTTTTGGGGGACATTTAGCATGTGTTAAATGCTGTGTTAGATGCTAGGACACCAAAGTGAGCATGACAAATTTTGCCTCGAGGATCTTGCTACTTGGTGAATAATAGATATACAAAGTGAGGTGGCTACTACTAATAAGTAAATATCCACATATATGTAAGTACTTTGGTGCTCTAGAGGCCCAGGAGAGAGGTATCTCACCTGAGCTGTGTGCTGAGAGGAGACTTCCTGGGTTAGAGAATAATTGAACTGAAGCTGAAAGAATAATTTAGGCAGAAAGCATGAAGGGCATCCCAGGCAGAAGAACATAAGCAAAGCCCTCAAACTTAAGGGTGTAGGGAGAGCAATGAACCCCTAGTTATTATTAGAGTTTACAGTGTTAGGAGGAACATAATGGCAGACAAGTCTTAAAAAATAAGTAGAACCTAAATTGTGAAGGTTCTTCAGTGCTGCACAAAGGAGCTGGCCTTTATTCACAGATAATAGGAAGACACATTGAAAGTTGTAGGAATTAGTCAATACATGGAATTTGGTGGCAACTGGTGCAGAGTGTTCTCAGATTGATAAATGATATTGCTGACACAGCATGATTCCCAGGTGTATATGTCACTATAGTAGAACTCCTGCCATCTTATACACCTTCCTGACTTTTCCCAAAGAAATAAAGTCAGTTTGTCTAAGGCTCTAAGTCATTCTTTAGGCCAGTGTTTTTGTTTGTTTGTTTGTCTGTTTGTTTTCAATTCTATTTTAGGCTCAGATAGTGTCATATAGCACAGACTCTGGGGTATAAGTCTCTTGATATATATCCCAAATCTAACACTTACAAGCTCTGTCTGTGAATAAGTGTGCTTTTTTTTTTTATTTTTGTATCAGTTATCTCATCTGTGAAATGGAGAGAAAAACAGTACATTACTCTTAGGGTTGCTTTGAGAATTAAATGACTTGCTACACATAATGTCTTTAGAACCATCTCTAGCATGTAGTATGTTGTCATTAAATTTAATTGCTGTTGATATCCTAATTGTGTGGATCCTTCCCCATTTCTCCATCTTGGAATCTGCACTTTAGAGATTGTCTCCACTGTTCTTCAGGTAAAGCACAGGAAAAACAACAATGAAAGACAAGATCATTCATTACAAGGTGGTGTGTGTTAAGTGCCACTGGCACAGGAAGACAACACAAAGTTCTGGTGGTGCCATGATGTCTTTAAAGGAGGCTTGATTAAAAGGTGAGGGTGGGGGCAGATATAGAACAAAAAGGGATTTGTCTTTACCCTGTGTTTCTTAACCTGCATACTGTTTAACTTTGTATGTTTATTTGGTTGTTAAAATGATAATCATGATAGAGGACTAAAGAAGACCTCTGTGTATTTGTCAACAAGGATATAAAATTCAGAAAGAGAGGATGGTAGAAAGCAAATGTATCATGGTGGAAATAGAACTAAGGTGAGGCAGCATGACAGAATTCTTAAAAGTGAACTTTAGAATCAGAACATCTGTGTTAAAATACCAACAACAACTTTTGTTGTCATTTCCTGAGCAAGTCACCAGACAGGTAAACTGACAATTGCAGTATAGCATTTTAAAGGTAGGATTCTATAGAAAGTGAGAACAGTATCCACACTGAGGCCCTCTGTGGGTTAATTTGTCATGTAAAATTCTATAACCTCACACTGATCTGGTGAACCCACCATTTTATGAAAGGACAATGCCAGTCCTGAGAGAATTACCATCAGATCTTGTGGCCCACATCTCACCTCCAAACTGGTCCCTAACTGTACACCTCCTGTGTTCCAGGCATTCTGCACACCTGGAACTATGTAATCTCCAGGGTCCCCATTGGTTCCTCTGGTGCTTTTGATAATTTAGGAAAAACACATTCCACCTTAACATACTTTACCTTCATATTTTGGAAATGCTTTGCAATATATTGATTTAAAAAGAAACTTAAAGCTTTGGAGCCATCTGCAAGAATAGTATTGTAATAAATATACAGATCTATCCTGTATTTAATGTGGGTAGTGTCCCCTCAGCTGAGGAATATTACTATTCATATATTCAGATGAAGGAAGTAGGACTCACTTAGAGAAATAGAATTGTCCCAATCACATAACTTTGGAAAATTAGAAAGCAGACATTAAATTCATGTAGACCTTACTCCAAAGTTCCTATTCTTTCTGTTATATGAAAAACTGATTATCTAAAGTGTTTGTTCTTTCTTCCTCTCTTTGAAAAGAAGACACAATTTGAATTTTCACATTTAGATCATCTCTTCTAATAATTCACCAACCTTCTCTAATTCATTCTACTAAAGCACTTCTAATTCATTAGGCATTCCTTCTTTACAGTCTGTGTTCTAAAACTCATTATTCAACATTTATCTACACCAAACTGTATGTGCCATCCATTAGCTCTCTATTAGCCTGGGGTACCCAAATGAAAACATTTATCCTCCATCAGAATGCATTGCACCTCATCATTTGTTTTTCCCATAATTTAGTACCATCTGCAAATTTCCAAGCTTGGTTTTGACACTAAGGCTGTAATATCAGTAATACAAATCATGCAAAATAATGATGAGTTGAAATAAGCATCCTTATTTTCACCCCCATCAAGCTAGCATGCAAAAGCAACACTATTATTTTTGTAGTCCTTCTTCCATGACCTATTTTCTCTATCTTGTGCCAGAGTACAGAGTTTAAAGAGAGTGTGAAAATAAGAAGTTCATGCTAGAAATTTGCAAGATGAAATATAAACTATGCATTTTGCTTTTAGAATATCAAATGCTCTTTATATTTTAATGTTATTATGTGTGCACATTCTTCCTAAACGAAATATCCCTGAAACATCTAATGTCTAATCATTCATAGTCAGGCATTTACAGAGCATCAACCAATATTCATGTAATGCTAAATTGCTCATGCTTAAGTAATCATCACTCTTGCAAAATGAAAATCAAAAATCTACAGTGATTTATCATAATAGGTACCATTGATTGAACATATGATTACATGCTGGCCTGAACTAGACATTTTAAATGTATGTATTATTCCTCACCACTAGTCCTTAAGTAGCTTTTCTTACTTCCCATTTCACAGTAAATGACATGAAAGATGAGAAAGGCCAACACACTTGTCAAAACCACATAGCAAGATTATCCCACAATAAGATGCCAACACAAGCTTGTCTAGTTCCACAGTCCATTGTCTAGCCAACAAAAATATTTAGCCTCTTATGGGGTAGTAATTATGAAACAAAAACATAAGCAAAATAAAAAACACTTTGTAAAATCCAGCTATTTCATAAGATGGATTTGTTCTGTGCTGAAAATTTATTTTCCTAATCCTATTCCAACTTGCTGACAAAAATTTTGTTGGCAAGGGATGATGCCTTTTAGTAGAATTCAAATCCCCATTATTTCATTCCTTTGATAGCAAATATACCATTTCTGCACCTATTCTCCTCTTCCTTCCTGGAAAAGGTTTCTCAGGTCTCAAAACTGAGAGGTTGTGTGTTGCAACAAACTAATTTCTTTTAGTCTTTTGGACATTGGCTTTTGTGACTAATGATGAATCTATCTCTGTACTGGGTGCTTGAAAGTCCAAGAGAAAATGTACCACCTACTATTAATGTATCCCTATTTTATTTTGCATGTAATGTGACTGCCTTATTCATTTAATTATTATGGTTACTTGTAATTTTGTGTATGACCTCAAACATTCTGTGCACTAAAGTGATGCAAAATTGCATAAAAAGTGAGTGATGAGGACAGGCACAAATGGGAAGAGCCAAGTCTTGGTGCCCCAATTTCCATGGACCTTTAAATGCCCTTACTTAGACTTTAAATATGTAAATAACTACATCCACAACTAGCAAGTATTAAAGGTATTGAACTATTATTAGGAGGGAAATGTGAATGAGAAAATCTAAGGTCTCTAGCTAGGTGATGCTTGTGTAACTGACTAGACTGGTTTATCTCTTTGTCACCTCACCTGTAAAATGAAAACATGGAATTAGTTTGGAAGTAGCAAACTATGGCTTTTGAGACAAATTTTGCTTGTACAGCCTTGACCTAAGAATGCATTTTAAGTTTTTAAAGAATTATCAAGTATAGAAAGGAGGAGGAGGATAGGCAGCAGAGATCGTATATATGCTACAAAGCCTATCGTATTTATTATGTGGCCCTTTACAATGTTTGCCAATCCTTAGATAAGTTGATGGCTATAGTTTGCAAGCCCTGTGTTTCCTCCATAGTTCCATAACTCCAGTTTTACTCTAGTAGGTTGTTGACTCAAATAAATTCCTTAACCTTTCTGTATTTTAGTTTCCCCCCTGTATAGTAGGTTTAATATAATCTGACATTGTAATATGACCATTGTAAGGCCCAGAAAATGATTGTGTGGTTAAAAAACATGAGTTTTTAAGAAAGTATATTATGATAAATATATAAGAGGGCATCAGAAGTGATACAGAGAACATTATCCATCTAAATTAAAAAGAACACCAACCCTGACTGGCACAAGATGGCACCAAGCCAAGGACATGCCATATACAAAGCAGATGGTTTCATATTCCCCAGGAATTTCAGGTAGTGTACTCACCTACTTTGAGTTTTCAATAGAAGCCAACTGCAGTATCACAGGCACAGAGAGTTCCATGCTGGTTTTACCTAAGAATCTTATGGCACAGGTTGTTATCTGACTTCATGAATAAGGGACTCCTGGTCTTCATTGGGGTCCAGGTCAAGTGTCATCCTCCAAATGTGTTTGGAATCTCAACACATATATGTGTCAGCACTCCCAGGTCAAGCACATCTTTCTATTCCTCTGTGCATTCTTCTTAAAAAGGTACTGATTAATCTAAATATATCAATTCAAAGTTGTTGGCAGCCGGTTATGTAAAGCTAGGTGCTTTACATATTTTATTTCATTAAATTTTTCTAGCAATCTTATGGAGTGGTTGCTAATTTAATAATTAAGAACTGATTAAAAAAAAAAAACTGAAGTTCAGAGCAGTAAAGTAACATTTCCAGAGCACAAAGTTATATATAGTAAGATCACAGTTGCAGGATACTTCTCCCCCATGTTGCTTCCCATGCTCTAATAATCATGTAGGTTTGAGACAGTCTATTCAAGACAGTCTTCTCCCTCCCTCACATTCAGTCCATCCCCTAGATCTGAGGAACCATTTCTCCAGGCATCAATCCTCCATTCTCACTGCCTTTATCTTATCTAAATCCAGGCCTGGGAAAATTACTGAGCCCCTAGTTGCTCCTTGTTGTTCTCCCTCACTGAAACCATACCTTTGTTCTGAGCAGTTCTGCCCCAACTGCAAGGTTAATCTCTGGATCATACTGCCTTTATACGACTCCTCTGTTCAAAAGTGTCAGATGTTCTTTTAATTCCTCTACCATCACGGACAACTTACTCTCCTCTGTTCATTACTTCATCTACCTTCTGAGGCCTCAGTAATTTCCCAGAAGTATCTCTATTTTGATCAGACTGGTATGCTCTTCAGTTTGGGGGATCTCTCTGTGGCTCTAGGCATCCCCATATCTTCTTCTCCATGCATCCAAACCCTAAACATCTTTAATCTCCACATTTTCTCCAGGTAGAATTCTTTTCTTCCTAATTATATATTATATTCTTTTCTTCCTAATTATATTATATTCTTCTCTTCCTAATTCCTAAAACACATATTATTGATTACACTTTTGCTAGTTATTCAGCTCAACAGGCTTGATGTATTTTACAGAGTAGATATTGTTTCAAATATTATTTGAATACTAGCTCTTTCATTTAATGTGCAACATTAAGCAAGCTATTCAGTCTCTCAAAGCCTCACATTTTTTATATATATAAAAAGGAGACATATATTTTGAAAGTTATTTTTTTTTCCCTGAGGGATAATATATAAAATTGTCTTGTATGGTGGGTAATACGTGGTAGGCAATTAATACATATTTTCTTTTCTTTTTAAGTTATCACTATGTTATATAATATACCAACACAACTCAGTGCTCCATTTCCATAGTCTTCTATAGTTTTCTCATTATTACTACAATAGAAACCATGTATTTCAATGACAAGGTGATTAATGTAAAATACGGGACTATGCATTATATTTCTGCTTTAGTTATATTAGTCCTTGGAATTTGGTTGAACATACAGAAACTAATCAATAAATATTTGATATTGATTAGTTACAGCCTCATAGATAATGGGGGAAATCAATGGCTTTACTTTCAATCCCAGCTAACAAACATAATCAATATAATCCCATGAGAAAGTTTACCTTCAGGCAGTTCCTTGCAAGCTTTCTTACTCATATTATTATTGAAAGAAAACAAATATTCTCATCAAAAGCAATTAATTCTTTTTTTTCTCCTCGAGAAAGGTCATATAAAAATTAGAGTATAATTTGTCTAATTTTACAATCATTACCAATTTTGTTTTTAATATAAACAGTATGTTTTTGTTAAATAAAGCACTATTTAATCAGAAAATACCTTCTCAAAAATATAAGGTTTTTCTGGTCTTATTATACTTTCTTTTCCTTATCTATACACTCATTCAAGATTGTTTCTTGAAGCTCTACTAGGTAATGGCCAGTACAGGTGCTAGAATTGTAAAAATGAAAAGATTCA
Organism: Macroglossus sobrinus; assembly: GCA_004027375.1. NCBI lineage: Eukaryota > Metazoa > Chordata > Mammalia > Chiroptera > Pteropodidae > Macroglossus > Macroglossus sobrinus. The sequence continues at coordinate 85,247 of PVKZ01004198.1, read as the reverse complement.
GTTTTTTCTCTCGATGACCCTATTCTCAAGAAGAAAGGCAGACTATAGAAAAAACAGTGATATAAGGTAACTGTCTAAATGATATATATGCAAAGTCAGCTCTGAGAATGCTTCACAACCCAGAGGCTGAGATTTGAAGGGTGACCATGAATGAACTAGGACGACTGGGATAATGCTGGGGCATACCTTCCAGGCATCCTATGCCCATATAAACATTTACAAGTTGAGCTATGCTCAACTAAATTGTATTCAATTCAATAGTAAATGAGTTAATTTATTGTAATTTATTGTAGCAGAAGAGGCAGCATGCAGCAAGGATCTAGACTAGAAAACATATTTTGAAACCAAACAATGACATTTTTGAGCACATTAAATAAACTTCTAGGTTTCTTTATAATAAAATTCTATAAATTTGTAAATAAATCCTCCTCTGACTTCACACACTTTATATAATACCAGACAATGATTTTTGTTAATGATTTTTGCTTGCAGGGCTTTTGCTACTCTGAAAATATTAAAGAACATTGAAGGAAGGTACATGCATAATGTGTAAAGCATAGGCTGATAAATTAAGCCCATGAGGAACCAAAATTCCACCTGTTTAATCTTCCATCTATGTCACCTAGGGCAAGTTTCTTAAGCTTTCTGAAACCTAAGTACTTCATGTGTAAAATTGGGAGAAAAAAGCTAGAAGGATAGGGAAAAGATGAATAATACAAGTTGAATGTTTGGTGCATAGTAATTCGACAAAATATGTGTATACTTAAAAAAGACTGTGGTCTTCAACTTCAGAGAAGAGAGTGTAGACAGAATTTTTCCTATTATATCCCTAGGCACAACTGAAAATTACATGCATTTTAATTAAAACAAACATAAGAAGATTAAAAATTGGAAGGAGAAAAGCAGACTGACTAGGAAACTTGAGACTTGATGAATGGCACAGTGGTGAGTGCCCTATTTTCTTTTTGCCTCCTATCTTAAAATGGAGCTGAAGAACCTGGCAACCTGTAAACACCCATGGGGTAGACAAAATAATATCCCAGCAGAAACCTATTCTCACTAGGCAAAGAAACAGGAAAAGAACAACCTGGTAAGTCAGAAAATATATAGCCAATAACTGTTTTGCTCTGGGCAAACACCACAGAAAAAAACGGTGACTCCAGCTCTACCTGCAAAGGTTGAATGAGGAACTTCCACTTCTACCCTTAAAAAGCTGTAATAAGACATTGGGGGTTTCAAAGAAGCCCAAGCAGGGAGAGCCAGGACTTTTACTCCACTGGCAGTAATGAGACCCACAGTTTCAATGGAGACCACATGGTGAGGGATCCAGAATTCTTATTCCTGCCCACAACTCTGGTACCAATGGAAACTGGGTAAAAGCTTCTATTTGTACTTCCATTTGGCACTCACGAGGTGGAGCTCCTCCCTTTGCCAAAGCAGCTCAAAAAAGAAAGAAAGAAAGAAAGAAAGAGAGAGAGAGAGAGAGAGAGAGAGAGAGAGAGAGAGAGAGAGAGAGAGAAAGAAAGAAAGAAAGAAAGAAAGAAAGAAAGAAAGAAAGAAAGAAAGAAAGAAAGAAAGAAAGAAAGAAAGATCCAGTTAAAACAAAAGATTTAATTAATATTTAGAGTCTCAATATGAAAACATCCGAGTTTGAACTGGAAATCAGTCATCATACCAACAACTAAGAGACTCTTAAAATAAACTTAAAAAAAAAAAGCAATCAATAATTGCCAGCACAAAGATGAGATGTATTAGAATTATCTGACAAAAATTTAAAAGTAGTAGTGATAAAAATGTTTTAAAAATCATTTATGAACATACCTAAAACAATAAGATATTAGAAGCCTCGAAAAGAACAATATCAGCAAATAAATAGAAGACATAAAAGCAAGTGAAAATATTGCATCTGAAAAATACAGTAACTGAAATAAAAATCTCAGTGGATAGGCTCAAGAGTAAAACTCAACAGAAAGTAAGCAATCCAATTTGAATTGGGCAATAGTCATAAAGAGAAAATGAGTCAAACAAGATATTCATATGGCAAATAAGCACATGAAAGATGTTCAACACCATTATGTAGTAAGGATATGCAGATCACAATGAGATATCACAATGAAACTGTCAGGATGTCTAAAATTGAAAAAAAAAATAGTGACAACCAACACCAAATGCTGTCAAGGATGTGGAGAAACTGGGTCACTCATACATTGCTGACAGGAATGTAAAATGTTACAGTCATCTGGAATACGATTTAAAAGGCTTTTTAAAAAGTTAACATGTCACTTTCATATGGCCCAGCAATTGTTCTTCTGATAAATCATCTCAAAAAAAATAAAAAAAAATATGTTCACATAAATATATGAACATGAATTTGATATCATCTTTATTTGTAATATCCAAAAACTGGAATTAACTTCATTCTCCTTTGATAGGTGAATAGTTCAATAAACTGTGGTATATTCATACACTAAAAGACTCATCAGCAAAAATAAATAAATAAGTAAATAATAATTCTTATTACATTGAACAACCTGGATGAATCTCCAGAAACTTACATTCAGTGTTAAAAGCCAAGCCCAAAAGGTTGCATACTATATGATTCCATTTATATAATTCCATTGTTGATATGACAAAAGTTATAGAAATGGAGAACATTTTAGTGGTTGTCAGAGGTTAAGGAGGAATTTGAGGTTGAGAAGAAACTGGCTATGAAAAGGCTATATGGAAGATCCTTGTGATGATAGAAATTTTCTGTATTTTGACCTTATTAATGTCATTCTCCTGGTTGTGATAAGGGTTCTTAGATTTGACATTCTGAAAAAAATTATCTCAGACTTTTTCTGACATTTTCAAATCTTAGGGTCCATGATTTTCTGACGTTGGTTTTGGAGAAGCAGTGGAAAGCAACTTATTATACAATTGTTGCAGATTTATAAAAAAATAATAATTATTATAATGGCATTATTTTAAACCAAGAAAGAGCAGTCAGCAAACTCCTGAGCAGGTAGTCTCAAAATTGCTTATCTTTAGATCCACGGTCACATTCTAGGAATACTTTTTACAAAATGAGTTTAGGGGCACTCTCAGAGTTTCCTAGATAACTTTTCCAATGCAATTGAAAACTACATTCGATAATCTTCCAGATGAGTTTGATATGCATTATATTCAGAAATTTCTAGATAGAAAAACAGAATACACCCACACTCATTCAGTGTTGAAGGTTACTGACAGAGCCCAGGTTATAGTGTTTTTCTGAACTAGGAAATATGATAATTTAGTTTATGGCATTTTTGAGTCATTTATTTAGACTGCAAGACTGTTTATGGCATAAACCATAATATATAGATCATTTATACTCCAGAATATTGGACAAAATGCATATTTTAATTAAATTTCACTTACTAATATAAAATGTTTATATTAATTATCCTAAGAAATTCATAGTTTAAATATTGTGTTTATAGAGCAAGAATAGTACTAGTGAGGAGCAGTTGGGAGAGAATATGAAGAAAATTGCAAGAAATATTTATTTTAATTCAATCCCAATTGTACATCTTTCTAAACACTTAAAAATGTTGTTAATTTTTATTCCTTTGATTCTATATTAAACAAAGATTACATATAAACTTTATGCTTCATGGATTGTGTATATATTTTTAATAATAATAAGTAACATTTATTAAGTGATCTTAATGTGTCAGATGTTATTCTCAATATTCCATATGTAATTATACATTTATTCTTCTTCACAGCCCTTGAGGTTAGTAATATTTACTAATAGGAAGACTAAGGCATATATAGTTAATATGTGGTAGAGCTGGTACTTGGCACAATGTAGTCTGAACATGATTTAGCATCCACAAATAAGTGATTTTCAAAGTTTCTTATCCAGGAGCAGTCACATGAAATAAGCTCTTTATAAATACTCAGCAAAAACATACATACACATACACACATAATGAAATAAGTAGTTATTTTTAATGATACAAGCCATGTATTTTGATACTTTATCATTATTTTATTTTTAAAATTCTAGTCAAGACTCACTAAACTGATTTTACAAACCATCGATATATTGCAATCCACTATTTGAAACAAAGATGTACAAGTGTACTGCCTTTACAAGGTTGGAAATTAGGGACTGCAAAAGAAAAAAAAGATGCAGACTCCATGTCCAAGTACTGAGGTTATAGGAGATTTGGAGGTTGATGAGTGGTGCACAGCAAAGTAAGCCACCATGGTATACCCAAAAAGCCACAAAGGAGAGCAGAGTGCCTGGAGCTTCCACACAAGCATAAAAGGCTTATGATTTTTGGTTGAATAGTGATATGATGGAAAGAATGTGTCTTGCAGCCAAGAAACCAGAATTGAAGCCTGAATCTCAACCACACATGTCCAGATGAATTAATATCCAAGAAACAATCTTAAACAGGTGAGTAAACTCTCAACTTCCTGTCCTTGGAGGAGACAAATTGGCAACTTTTTTCTACCCTTCTGGGAGATTGTAGAGAATTGAGTCCCCATTGCCTACAGAAGCTACCAGATTACTGCTCTTTATATTGACCTTCCCTTTTTCTCTGTATTATGTTCCCACTTTTTTACTTATATTTCCTGGGATCATCTGGCAAGCAATCTACCTGCACCAAATTCCTTGTCTCAGTCTCTGCCATCAGAGTAACAAAACTGATTTAATTGTGGTTCTATGAATTCAGTAACAGAAGAAGATTGCATCTCTAGTGGAATGCCTAGTTCATAAGAGATGATCAAAACTGTAAATCATTCTAGTTGAAGACTCTATCACAATATTAAAATAATCCTTTGGAGAATAAAACCAATGTATTTGGGCCAAAAATAATTTGAAATTAAGAACTAATATCATATGGTCAGTAAGCAAGGAGACAGAAATTTGAACCCAGATCACTCTGTAACTATCTGCAGGTTAGAATGTTTTTATAAAATTTAACCCAGAATCTTTTTCTAGGAGTTTATATAAAGAATATATGTACAAATAAAATTATCATGCCTATATACAATAAACTGTTAAGAACACATGAAAATATGTTTACAGATGTAGAAAGATATTCACAACATATTGTTAAAGAAAAACAATAAGCTACATTTCAATATGTAAACTATGATCTTGTTTGTAAAGATATTATCTGCAGAAATAAATGTATGTATAATCATAAGAAAATATAATTCAATGACTATATAGTACAATTTGAAGAATAGTTGCCCTTTCAAAGGTAGAATTCTAGGTTTCATTTGCAATTTTCTTTATTGTTTCTCTATATTTGCTAATATTTTATTTTTGATAACATATTTTGCTTGAGTTGACTCTACAAACATTTTGACTCTGTTGCCATTGTTCCTTCAACCTTACCATAAAATCTTGTGGTAGGTTTTGTAAAGAATTGGAGAACCATGTCAAAATGCCCTCATTGTGTTGTGTGGTGCTTACAGCAATGTAGACTGAAGGAATAGCTCCCAGTTTGAGTTCTTTTAAAGCACTGTCAAACCCATAACTTCCCAAAGGTAATTCAAGTTGTATTATATGCCTAATTCTACCAACTTCCTCCAAAGCTGATATTAGAGATTTAAATCTCATTTATTCATCTGTTTAATCAGAGATAAAGCATGAAGAAGACAGTTCAAACTCAAAACACAATGACAATAAGATGACACTGAATACAGAGCTTAAAGAATAAGGAGAAGGGATTCAAGGATTGATCCTGGGTGACAAAAGTTCAAGGTTCTTGTAGTGAATATTTGTACGGCCCAGAGCCTATGTCAACATATCCTTGCCTATGTGCTTAGTTCATCAGACATGATTATGGTTCCATAGGTGTACATGGAATTCTCCAGTAAAATCTCCTAATTATTTGACAATACAAATGTCAGGAAACTGGATCTGGCATGTGAATTTAGGAGATATGTCATACAGCTAAGTTTAAGAAAACAATCTAAGGACCTCTTCCCATATAAAGTTTACAGTTCTAAGAATTTCTGACTATACCTGTCACATTAAATGGAATACATTGAGATTAATTTGGAAACATGCTATCCAGAATGCAGTTAATAAATTGGTCTATAGCATTGCTCACAATAATGATTAGAACACAAATATCAGAGGATACTAGCAAAGATTTCTACATTAATAAATAAATGAATTTAAAAAGCTTTGCATATAATTATACATGACACTGTCCCCCACTCTTCCAAGTTCCAATAATGCTTGACTTTTGATTGACCATTATATGTGCCAGGCACTTTACGTGAACAATCTTTTAATCTTTACTGATACTAATAATGACAGTTTGATCCTTTGTATAGAAGAGGTCACCGATGTTCTATAATGTCCAGCCTTTTCCTGAGTTATTGAGATGCAAGGTGATCGAGATGGCTTTCACAGGCAGATCCATGGCTTTCATACCTAGAACTGCTTCTTTTATCATATTATGCTGGCTGCAACTCTAGAACCACCATTTTGAAACAATTAATAATTTCTTTATAATAATAGTCTTTTTAAACTTATTTCTTTTGGAAAATGATAATAAAAACAGAGAAGACAATGGTCAGGTCGACTTTATGAAAAGAGTAGAGGCTTGCTAGCTCAGCAGAAGAGATAGCTTCTTCCCCTTCAGTCTTCTCAACAATTGTACACCAACTTAATAGCTTCCAGCTCCAAATGTTCAGGCTTATTTCATCTCTTAGAGAATGAGAGTTTATTCTCCTAAAAATGCAAAAACTCAAAGAGACTACCTGAGCAGAAAAGAGGGTTGCATATAGTCATCTTCTGCTGGCAGAAATGAGTGAGAGATTCAAACACACCAAGAAAGTGTTTGTGGAAAAATACAAATGCAGAAGGGCAATTTCAGACAGGATCTAATATACTCCATTGAAGAAGGAAAATGAAGGATGAGCTTGACATTTTCAGCCAAGTGAATATCATCAGGGGATTGAAGATACAAGAAAAAGCATCAAATGTGAAGTGCCATACATGTTCTACAGTTTCTCCAATGTCTTACTCATAGTCTCAAGAAAATTGAGAAACCAGAGACTGCTAGTAGAGAAAATAAGGTCTTTCTAGACTAGACATGATGCAGAATAAACTATCCTCCCTAAGAAGTAGAACTGACTGAGATCAACAATAGGTGTTTATCTAATTGTTGAGAGGATTGTGAATATAAGATCAAGGCTGAAGCCAAAGAATATAAAGATTAAGTTCTGGTATCTGGAGTGAAGCTGCCTAAATTATAATTTTTGGTTTGTCAATTAATATCTTGGGTAAATTATTTAATCTTAAGTAGTCTCAATTCTTTCATAAAATGGCTAAAATAATACTCCTTACTTCATATACAGGCAGTTCTCATTTTTCAAAATTCTGACATGCACACATTTTACCTACTACAGTTTGATAAAAACAAAGTTCTCCAACAACATGGTTCTAACTGTGAATAATTGCACAAAGTACAAACTTGGCTGCCAGTTCTTCAGTCCATAAGCAATCACATAAATAACAGATGAGTTTCTGGTCGGTGGCCAATCACATCACTTTTCTCAAAGTCTACTGGTGATTGGTCACTGTCCATGTGTTATTCAGTTCACAAACACTAATATGTGTAGTCGTGTTTTCTTGTCCTAGTGATACAAATGTTGCATTTTATGAAAATGATCATCGAAAGAGAGAATGGGGGCAACAAAGATGAAATTTCAATAAAGATATGAATAGTGTGAACACTGAAAATGAAATCCAATTTGAATGCAAATGGAGTTACAGAACAAACAGATGACCTCGAAGATGTTGACACTTCTGCCTTTCAAGAGATGAGATATGAAGAAAGGAACTTTGTGAAGGCAAACTTGTCAACATAAATGAGAAAATCGGTTGTGATGACATCTCAGAAGAAGTGATAATGACAAAAGTAATCCACACTCAGAGATACTTCATGACATTGAAAGTGCAGATAAAATATTAGACCTTGATCTAAACTGAGAAAGGAATATGACAATTCACCAAGGCTTAGAAAATTTTATTGATTGTTCCATAATGTAAACAATATAAGGAGCAGACAACAAGCACTACTCAAACTATTCTTAGTAAGATTTTGCACAGAAATAAAATATTTTAGTTCTCATAAATTAAAGTGTACTAAATAAATATGATTATTACTGTTTTTTCATAGCCTTTTACATTTAAAAACAACCATAAGAAGGTTATGTTTGAAAGTATTTCTTTTAAATGATGGAATAATTATATTTTTCTCCATTGATTATTGAGTCCGCTTTGTACAGTTTCAGATTACACAAAGACAGAACTGCCTGCATTGTTATGAAGGTTAAATGACATGAACTATGTAAGTAGATAGCACAATTCTTTGCCCATAGTAAATGAGGCTTAAGAATAATAAGAGTAATACTAAAATAACAGTAATACTAAAAATTGCACAAATAATAATGATGGCAATAAATTATTATTATCAATGGATCTGATGTCAAGGTAATTGTTGAAAATATAAGACAAAAGATCATGGGACTTACAGATCCTGCTTTACCAATTTCCCCTACTTTTCATTCTCTACTCAGAATATCAATCACAAGCTAATAGACTCTATTTAAAAGCTCCAGAGATCCCAGGCTGAAAGAAAAGGGGACAGAATGACAGAATTGAATGTTTCTCTTGGTGCCATCTTGTGTGTCTGCACTGTTCTCCCTGTGCAGTAGTCCTCTCCTCAACTTTCTTCTTGCTCTCACTGCATTCTTTTTGTTTTGGTTTTGTTTTTGTTTCTCTCGCTTTCTCTGCTTAACTACCACAGGATTATGTATGTCTAGACTATGCCCATCACATTTATTTATAAATAAAAGTAAATGTAAAGTTCTTGTTTCAAATAATGTCACTGAGGATTTTAAATCAATCTAATTATAGGAAAATAGTAACCCTCATTTTGCTAAACACTCAATCACTTTAAGATGTTTGAACAATAATATCTAGCCTTCCTACACACTGTTCTTACCCTTAATTTTTCTAAAAAACTCCATCTATGATTAAAAGCTGTGGCTAAATTTATATGCTATTAGAGGTGAGCCAAAAAAAAAAAAATCCCCTTCCTCAAAAGAAAAAAGATACCCATGTCCTAATTTTAATCTTGAGAGTTTATAAATTTGTCTTATATGGGGGGAGGTCGGGGAGAAGGGTCTTTGTAGACATGATTAAATTAATAATATTGAGAGATAGATATTATCCTAGATTATCTGGATGGGATCTAGATGCAACCACATTTATCTTTACAAGAGGGAGGCAGAGAAAGATTTTACACACAGACAAGGAGGAGGCAATGTGACTTCAGAGGCAGAGACTGGAGGGATATAGCCACAGGCAAGGAATAATAGCTCCTTCTTCAACTAGAAGAGGCAAGGTACAGTTTCTCCCTTAGAACCTCCAGTGAGAGCTTGTCCTGCCAATATCTCACTTTTATCCAAGTAATATTTATTTTAGACTTCAGAACTCAAAACTATAAGAGAATACATTTCTACTGTTTTCAGCAGGTATAAGACACTAATGTTACAGCAGGTATAAGACACTAATGTTATCTTCCTAGAGTTTGCACATTATCCCAAGTATCTTTTTTAAGTGGTTAATTTAAATTCAAAACATTTATTGTGTACCTAACAAATACAAGGCACCTGAAATACAGATTTAACATAGCTCTTGACTTATTAATGCTTGTGGTATAACCAGGAGGTGAATAGACAGTTACAATAGAGTGTAATCACTCAATTTCTGGAATTTACTTAAAAACAGTAGCATAATTGCACAGTGGAGTACTATTTGGCCATTTAAAATGAGGTTGTAAACAAATGTATTGAGATGGAAATACATTCACATATATTGATATATTAAAAGGATAGTACCATTAAATTGTTTTGACAGTGCATAAAAATATTCAGGGAGCATATGGTTCAAAAAATGATTCATAATTTTCTATGGCTGGCAGTTTTATAGTGTTTATTTTCATCTTCTTTTTGTTTTGTGTTTTCCAATGTTCTGATTTTTAATAATGAGAAAACAATAAAAGTATTTTGTTATTAAAATTATGTGGGTTCAGTGCCAGTTAGCAGCATTGTCAGAATAAAAAAAATGTACCACAAAGAAAGGGTCTAAGATGCCTCTTCATCAAAGGTCCCATGCACATTAATGGAATTATATCTTCTCCTAATAACTGGGGACTCAGCTATCTAGAAGAGTATATGCCATATTTATTCAATGTTCAGATGCCATCAATCATTAATTTAGTCATAATTCTCAGAGATAAAAACTCATCACTAGGTTAAATATGCATATTCTAATCTCCAAAAATTACAATGATATAAAGTCTATCATAAATTTCAGAAAATACAATAGTTAAAAAATAATAATAACCTAGGCTTATACTCTGCTCAAGGCTAAAGTGAAATCATTTGGAATAAACAGTAACATTTCAGAGGTTTAGTGTAAGTGTCCATTGTCTATAACCCTCTTCAAGCTATGGGGGAAAAAAATGCTGTGTCTCTCACATGGCAGCCCACTGCTAATCATCCTTGTAACCCAAACCCCATCCTCACTGCCCCTCCCCACTTCTGCTTCACATTGTCATAATACCCATGATATCTGAGTGAAGATGTTAGAATCTCAGCACCGAGACAGCTACAGGGAGACATTTCTCTCATTGTAGCAATAGCTGCTTTGATATTTTACCTCGAGAGCATATCCAATTACTGTTAATAGCTTCAGAAAGTATTCCTTAATTTGAAACCAAAATCAGGCTGTGAATACAGCATCTTCTTTTAGCTTTATAAAACAGATGGATTTTAAGCTGGTAAACCTCCAGATGGAGACTAACATTAGTATCAATACTGTGAACTAAATTGGATTTTTCACTTTTGATTATGAATCATCTAGTTTGTGGATTATAGCTTAACCATGTTAAACTGAGAACACCAACCATAAAAGAAAGTGGCTATTGCTCAGTACTTTAATTCCTATATCTGTTGGTTGCTACCACCATTCTTCCCATGTTCTAAATTTGGATCTTTTGTGTTATTATAATGACAAATCTCATTTTCCCAGGCATTATAGTCACTGTTATGCACACAAAGCCTGTATTTGTACAACACTTTAAAACAATTAATATTAGTTTCATTTTCAAGATATGAAAACAGACACTCAAGAGATTTATACACTAGGTCAAAGTAAGGAAGTTTGAAATCTGTCCAGCTAGCTTCTGAGCCTAGCTCTTTGTGATTTATTGATGTCTATACTGATACTCTGACTCACATGTGGTTGTGGACACAAACCTCCTGTTCTTTGTGTCAACAAAATTAGGTTGAATAGTTATCTCTGTATCTCATCAGGACCAAGCAGGACAAACTGGGGTAGAATTGACGATGAAGAACAATATGACTGTAAGTCTGAGTCAAGGACCCCATGAGTGTTCAAAAAATTACACATACATTTGTTGACTCTTAGGAGTCTGTAGCAACTCAGTGAGTTGCTATTCTTTTGCTGGAATTCTAAGCACTCTTACTAATCATCTGTGTCTGTACCTTCCCTAACCAGCTATTATGTTCAGGATTATCTGCCTGATTATCCATGACCTCATATAGCCATCTCTTCAGTAAGTATGAGGAACCCACTGTAGGTGGGCACTAGAGATTACAACAGTGAACAAGGCAGACAAGAACCTACAAGAATAAAGAGACATGAACAATTATTCTAGAATGAGAAAAAGTGAATACAGAAGGATCACTGCAGCATCTAGCAGAGGGGAACAATCTAAACTAGGGTCAGCAGAGAACTTTCACAAGCAGCGACATTGTAGCCAAAATCTAAAAAAATAATAAAAATTAGACTGTCATGAGGGAATAGCGTGTATAAAAGCCAAAGGGCAAACAAGTACACGCATGCCTTATTAAAATTCCAGAGACTCAGAATGGCACTCAGGCCATGTCTGGTTATGGGAGGGTGACAGAATAGTGAATAATTATGTGAAATATATAGACAGAAATATAAATGGTTGACATCTTTGCAAAGTATTTTAAGGAGTTTTGACATTATCAAAGAGATATGAGCTACAACTAAAATGTGTTGTTTTTTTTTAAGCCAAGGAATGATAATATTAGATTTGTACAGTAGAGAATAAAAAAAAAATGAAAAGTACATGGATGCAAGAGACCAGTGAGAAGCCTGCAGTAGTCATCTCAGTATGCAAAGATGACAGCTTGCTCTGGATTGATGTCTACGGAAAGGGAACAAAGTATGTAGGGCATCTGAAGTTCATAGGATTGACAAGATTTGTGACTGACTTCTATTACATAACGCCCTTCCTGAATTTTTGTATTGTATCCATCACATATTTTTGTTTACTGACCACAAATTCTGTGTTAGCATCCATTAGCTCTTGTCTTTGAGGACCTTGCTATCTTGTTGAAACATTGGAGTCACACATATACTGAATAATTTTACAGTGATGTCAGACAGAAGATAGTCAGGCTAAACAACAACAAAAAAAAGTCAGAGAAATGGGAATACTGGTTTCTCAATTTCTTTTTAAAGGCTCTATGAAAAACAGATCTGCTTTCCACCATGATATAAAACATATAAAGACAGGAAATATATTTATTGAGTGCCTAATATGTGTTAAGTATCACAACAGGCAATCCAGGTGATTTTTACCTCTACCACTGTAGTCCTACACAGTTTTTCCATCATTATTCCCATTTTATAGAAGGAAACCCTGAGTGTCAGAGATGATCCTCTCTGCATGATCACATACATAACAGCTTACAGAGTGAGCATCCTACCTTGCTAGTCTGGCTTGAAAGGCTGTGTCCATTCTAGTGTGGCACATGGCTTCCCTTTGAAGAGAGAAAACTAAAGCATAAATTTGTATAATTTGAGACTTTACATTTGCTCACATGTATGTGGTGTATATGTGTCATTTCAATAAACAGTGATTCCATTTTATAGTTAAGGCTTTAGAATACAAAGGAATTTAATGAGTCCATTAGTTTTTGAAAATTTTAATAACACTGCTAAGAGAAATTTTACTGCTTAAGATAAGAGTGAAGAATAAATACAGTAAGTAAAAAGTGCAAGAGTGATATTGAAAATACATATCATTTCTATTACTTATAAACATAGAACAATAAATAGATTAGTAGCTAAAATTACAATAACATTTTAGCAACAACATTATTGATAATAATTTTACTTCTATAACTTAAAAAAAACTCTGCAATATAAGAATTAAATTCCATCACTAGAGTAGATGGGACAATAATTTACCTTATAGAATACCAGAAGAACAGGTACAAGGACAATTAAATATTCCTGACAGTTTGGAGCAGCAGGAAGCAGCCTGCAAAAGCACTTACTTAGAAGTATCAGGAATGAACAGGAGAATGAAAACCTTGCATACAAGGGTACTACCTGAATTTCAGAAAGTCGTTAGTAGACAAGATTTAGCCCACAGTACTGGTAAGAAACTGCCAGCAGACACAGTAATTTAAAGAGAGAGAAATCTTCAATTAATGAATAAATTTTTAGCACATAATAGCATGCCATAAATCATATTTAAGTACTAGAAAGTTTCTAGTTTGGTGGAGAAGACTGAAAATAAACGATTAAAGACAGTAAGATATGTACTTTTGACTTTGAGATAGCATAGGTCCCTACTGATACCCTTGGATTTATGAAAGCAAGGAAGATAAACATTTGTTTCAAATTAAATGGATGCAAATAAGAGACACTGGGAAGCTGTAATAAAGGAGAGATGTTTGATGTGAGCTAGTTTTAGCAGGATGAAAATGCATGGTAGGTGAACCAGGAGTGGAAGGACTTTGACATTTTACAAGACATAGTGTTATGAAGGGTCAAGCCATGTGACAGGTATGTAAGTCATACAGTTGGATGGTTGATAATGAGATCAGAGAGGCAGCCAGAAGCTAGATTACATAAAGCCTTATATAACATTCTTTTGAACCAGGCCTTTATTCTGGACTTATAGGCTCCCAAACTTTAGTGTGTATAAGCTGGGAGATTCTGATTCAAGGAGCCTGAGTCTAAGTCTAGAAATTAGCATGTTAAACTATCTTTCCAGGCTATTTTACTTCTGGTCCTTCTGGAATTTCTGGCATTTCTAGCTATTGTCACAATTCTAAAAGATATTGTGCAGAAACTGCTAAAATGTTTTACCTAGGAGAGTTGGCCACATTTATCCATTTATAGTTTAAATCAGAAGCTCAAAAATGGGGGTAGATTGATGCCTGAGTAGGTTATTTCCATAACCCAATTAAGAAGTGATACATCCATGAAATGAGGCTGAACTTGTTAATTTATTAGCTGCTGGGGACAAGGAAGATGAAAGAATCAAAGACGTCTCCTGAAAACTGGTGTCATTTCATGTAACAGAGCTCAGGAAATCAGTATGGACATGGGCATTTAGTAATTTTCAAGCTATTAGTGTTAGCTAAGTCAGAGTATGGATAAGTAAAGAACACAAAAAAAGCAAAGACAGCATAGACTTTTGAATAACATAGTATGTGTCAGAAGAGAGAAATGTGTTTTAAAAAATGAAAAAAAAAAAAAACAGAAATAGACAGGAGGAAAGCTAGGATAGAGAGGTATCACCGAAGACAAATGTAAAGTAAATTCTGAGAGAGAGAATGGTCTATAATGTGAAAGTACTACTGGGACATCAGAATCATAAAGACTCAATGTGCCCAGTGTCCTCTATGTTACACTTGATGCATGTTGCCATTTTACATTCTCACCCCAACTACTTGGCAGAGGAGTTTAATTTTATAGAAAGAGATACTGAGACACAAAAGAGATTTATTATTTGTCCAAGTTTGCATGAGTAGTTATAGGAGCAGCTCAATTTCCACCACTCTTCTGTCAAGCCTGAAAGCTTTTTTTTCATCACATGCTTCCTTCCTAGAAACTTGAGTGAAAGAAATTTCAGGGAACTCATACCCAGTAAGTGGAGGAGTGAATAAAAGGTGATAGATTAGAGACACTGCATGTCAATAATTCTTGCTAAAAGTTTGTCTTTGAAAACAAAGGAAAAGTAACATGAGATAAAAAGATGTGAAATTGAGAATGAAAAAAAAGGGCATGTTTCAATTCAAAGGGGAAAGAGTTAACATAGAGAGAGAAGATGAAGACACAAGAAAGGCAGACAGAGGGGTATTATTTCTATGGACCCAAGGGAAGCCAAATTCATAGCCATGACAGTCAGCATGGGAACAATCATGGAAAATGAATTGAGTACAGAAATAAGTATGTTGTTAAGTGGGAGGGGAAGAGTTTAGGCATGTCTTACCAGATAGATTACTTCTATTTTTCTACTTTCTTGGTGACTTAGGAGATATTGCCTAAAAATAATGGGGTCTGGTGGTAAAAAAATATATAAAATAAAGTAGTGGCTTAAACAAAATGAAATGAAAATGGGAATTAGCTTGTAAGAGGACATGGAGTGGTGAGTGATGGAGAATACACAGAAATAGGGTCAGACAGTTTAAGTGGTTCAGATAGAGATGGGAACAAAGGATTTGAAATTGTCTCAATTTTGATGGTCAGATAATTCTCAGCAAATTATGAGAAAGACTGATGTCCATTTTAGATAACTTCCACCAGAATGATCACAAACTACTGGTTAAGAATAGCTATATTCAAACATTCTGGGGTGATTTATGAAGACATGAGGGTTAAGGTGAACTGTGAAAGTTGAACAGAATATGAACTGGTGGAGAAGAGGGAGAAAGAACATTCCAGGAGAGATAAGCAACCAAAAACAGAGAGGCTGTAAGTAAACATGGACATGTTGAAGGAGATGAAGGGATGGAGGGCGATATTAGCAAGGGATGTTAGAAAGTGGAGTTGGATGAATCAGTTTGGAAAGATCTGAAAAGTTGAACTTTATCATTTGTCAAGGATTTCTAAGGCAGAAAATCACCATTGGCTTTGCTAAAGCATTCTATTTTAGACTCACAGATACTCATATTCAATTATATCATGATGTCAGGAGAAAGGGAACATTTGATTGGCTCCTTCTCTGTATTGGAAAGAGATTTTATATACAGTATGTCTTATCTTCAAATGGGTAGAGCTCATGCCCATTTTAGCCAAGGTCACACAATCAGAAAACACAGAGTTGTAAGTTTAAACTCCCACCCATTTGGTTCCAGTACATAAACTCTTGTAAGTATATGTTTAGTGGGGATACATCAACATGCACTTTCTAATGAGAACCCCTCTGTGTATAACAAGAATAACTCTTCTCTTTGTCCTGATGGCAGGAAAGAATTTTAGAAGTCAAGGGATATATTCTGGGGCTGTTGCAAGGAAGAAAATAGAAAAGTCAAGTATTATCTTTCAGCAAAGTCAGAAGGAGAAAAGCAATTTTGCTAAGAAACAAAAGGAAAGGGCTTGGATACTGTGTGTTATGCATTTTCCATAGTCTAAGGAGTTTTGAGAAGAATAGCTACCAAGGTGTCTGCAGCTATAATCTGCTATAGTAAATGTGAGACTTGAGCCACAATAATATCTCCAAGGAACTTAAATTTTCTTCCTTCCTTGTGTTTTCTGGCCCCTTCATTTTTCATAAGCCTTGTCTCCAGCAACTTTAAATCAGGCTACTAGAGGTGGGTGATGGCATTGTCAGCTACACTAAGTGTCAGATTACCTTGACCCTTTTGAAGCATGATCTAGGTACACCTTTGTCATGAGCACAACAGAGTTCTAGGGGCCCAAGGAACCTAATGTTGTAACTATAACATATTCTTTAGTATGTTTAAAATTGCCTACTATTTTTCTCCATCATAGTCCATTGGGAAAAACAAAGTATTTTCCTATTGCCCAAATACCCAGATCCCTCCTCTCCCAGATACATATCTTAAAAAGAAAACCAACCCAGACATCTGGACAAAAAGCCAAGTGCACATATTTTCTCAAGAGATGGCAAAGGGTACAAAACTGTTTTTATGCTTAAATGTAGATATTTCATTGGCCCTCTGCTTTGCTTCCTTAGTGGTCCTCTAGGCTAGCTGAAGTATCTAAATCTGTATCTGTAACCATAGTAAATATAATCTACTATATCTGTATCTATAATCATGCTGTATCATCTACACTGGCTTCTAATGCCAATATGAAGTTATTATCATCCAGTAAATCATTCTGACATTTTTCCTCGCCTTCATGTTGTTCTGTGATAGTTCTCTGGCATAATATCCCAATTGGGAAAAACTCAGATTTTCCAAAATCTGTATGATACAAGAAAGGCTAAGAAACAATTCCTGAGATATGATAATTTTTATTATTTACAAATAATATTTTAAGATGAATAAAGGCATGCTGTGATGGGCCTTCAGTTTATCCCTTCCAGAATTTACTTCCTGATAATGCAACATTAGGACGTGAGAAATTACATAGTAAAATAACATAAGTGAGCTTTTAACTAGAATAAAATGGCTGCCACAAATTACAATAGCCACCAGTTAGTGTGCCTGACATTGTACCAGGGATTTATAAAAATCATGTCACTTAACCCTCAAACTAATCCTAAGGCATAGGTTATTACCATATTTTTGTTTGTTTGTTTGTTTGTTTGTTTGTTTTTCAGTTGAGATAACAGAGAGCCAGAAAGTTAAATAGTTTGTTGAGCTTGTAAGTAGCAAGGCCAAAACTTCAATCAAAACCTAATAATTTGTCCATTATTCTAGACCAGTACCGATGTCTTTTGTGTTCTTTGCTTCCCCAAAGTGGTGATTTTGTCCTGATAGCTGATGGTGATCAATTGATGGGAACAGAAATGCATGTACAAGTATTTAGTTTATATCAAAGGAGAACCAAGGCAAAGAGAAAGAAGGGCTGCATACAGAGATTGCTTTGACTATGTAGTTCTTGTTTAACTTATGAATGAACTTGATAATCTTTGGTTCTGCTTTGCTTCAGTCAAATTTGTACAATTAAAAAAAAGTTGCTTATCAGTATGAAGGTCTATTCTTGAGTGCTTCTCAACAGGGCCATGACAGCTACCATAATTATGGCCAATTCTCAAACATTTATTGAGGATTGCTGATGAATAAGAAATGAGGACAAACAGATGGTTTCAGAATAAGATGGTTGGTTCAATAGTCAAGGTATGCAGAAGAAATTGTGGGTACACAGAGCAGGGACATCTAGCCTAGACCAGGGGAGAGAAATTCAGGGAATACTTTCTAGAAGACATTTGAAATAATTCTTGAAGGATAACTAGTCAGTCAGGCAAGGAGGGATTGATGCTGGGCCAAGCAGAGAAAAATACACAAACAAAAGAAGACACAAAAGAATGAAAAGCGAGGTGTGAGCAGGGAATTGCCAAGAGTTCAGAACAATTAGAAAATTAAATGCAAGGCTAATTGTAGAGCTAGGAAGGAGAACTGAGTTCAGAGAGGTCAGCCAAAACAAGAATAATAAGGGTCTTGTTGCTGTTCAAGAAAGCACAATGATTATTAATAATTCCTGAATTGAAATTCAAATAAAAATTTATACAACACAAAGTTCCATGCTACAAAATACATGCATTAATTACACTTCCTCTCTGTTATGGATACTGGGACCCATGCCATGGTTGAAAGAGAAGAGAGGAATGTTCAGGATGCCTATAAATCTTTATCTCTTGTGGTGACCCTTGTTAACTGGCTCTGGGAGTTCCCAGTTCCTGTCCCTGATATCTGTGTATGTATGATTACTTCCTTAGGTCAGGTTTTACTTATCACTTGCAAATGAAGGTCAGTCTTTCAGTATCTATTGAGGTGAAGTCAAGGCTTCAAACAGATTAATTCAGTAATGTCTACTATTAATCAGATTATGCTTAAGAGTCATATCATTGTCATTTAGTTTGCTGCTTTAAGTGTGATCTGCAGACCACACTATAGACCAGTTGAGGTCCTGAACCTTTTGTCACCAGCCCAGGATAAAATAGGCAGATAGCTTCAGAGTACACATCGAAAAGCCTAAAGCAATCTCTGGCTTCATATTTTATGTTGAACATAATAGTAAAATTTTGGCTTTTATTTTCTATATCTTTGTTATTTCTTCATTCTAATTTTCCAGTAGTTCAATTTGTTGTGTTTTATAAAAGTATTAGCCTGCAATGATTAGCACCAGAGAGAGGAGTGCAGGAGGTATTAGTTCTTCTTCACAAATAGTTTGAGAAATCTTTCTTTGTGCTGCAGAAGAATGCTATAACAAAAAAAATAAAATAAAACAAAACAGTTTTAGCATTTCTACATGATGACTACATATCTGGCAGGTGAATTTTATGTCTTCCTTGACCTTTACCAAAGTTCTGTGACATGGACATTATAGCCATTTTGTGAATGAAAACACTGGAGTTGAGAGTGTTTGTTTAATTATCTAGGTTGGAATTCAGCCTCAAATCTACGTAATCCTCAAACCAATACTCTTTTAATATCTCTGATCTCCCATTACAAAGCATATAATTTATTGCTAAAATTAATTTAGTCTCTTTGAAAGATGAAAAATTCATTATGATTGGGGTTCATATCATAAACCATTTTAAATGTCCATAATCCATAGTATAACACTAGAGGCAACATTGACTTTCAATATATTCTGAATAGCTGATATCACCCTTGCTAGTAACACTCTGCCTTAGAAGTAAAAAGTAGTACCTCTGATAAACAAATGAAGGCCCTCCCATAAACAGGCCAGGGCTTCTCCTGGGGAGAGTCTTTGCATCAGATCTTTTCTAGAAACAACTAAACTTCAGACTACCTTTATGTGTCTAATGGGACATTTGTGTTCATCTATGAGAACTGTGTGTGTGTTCAGAAGACAAAAGAGACAGAAAGAAAATTAGGTTTTTGTAATTGTTAAGGCCTCAAATTATTGTAGATGTACACATAAGATGTAATACCACCAGGAAACATTTTGTCACTTATCATTATGTCTGTTCCTATTCCACCTCAGCTATCTGTAATGTTAGATCAACTGAACAATTGTGCATACTTCTCTTTTACGTGTTAACCCTGGATATTTAACATGCTACAGTCCAAGAGAACTGTACACCCAACGAAGATTAAGCACTGTTGATGTTCTCTTGGTGCCTATTTCATTCAGAAATAACACACTTTGAAGAAAGCTTGTGTTTCTGAGCTGGTTTCTACTATAAATTTTATTTCAGTGCCCTGAGCAGAGTATGCCAAGTATAACCAAAGCTGCAGACAGTTTGTAAGATTGATATTTCAGAGAAATTGAAATTCAGTCGGAAGTATTCTTCATCAAAGCGTAGAGCTATGCCCTGAAATCTGAGAGGAACTGGTGCCTGAAGCTGCTCAACAGCCCTGCCAGTGTGTGAAAGGTATCATGTCAAGGGGAAGGGCAGCTCATGCAGGTGGGAACAGATGGAAGGTAAGCATATGCATTAGAAAATTAGATGTCAGGACAGCCCCAGAAAATCCAGACGCATAGTAACTTATAATTGTGATCCCAACACACCTTCTTTTCTAAGATCTTGCTAATAAAATCTAGTTATTTTGTGTTTTTAATAATTAAATGTATTAAGAATATCTATCAAAGCAAGGCAACGCAGCATGGTTCAGGTTGAAAATAAATACCAATCACTCTTTGGGAGAATATCAGCCTTAAGATTTATGCACAAACTACAACAACCTCTTCATGTTCCATGAGATATACATAAAGTACCATCTCTTTCTGAATCTTTGGCCTCATTTGCCTCCAAAGGTCAAAGATTGAGATGAGGATTCCATGATGGCAGTTATGTGCTACTATACCAAATTCTATATCGCTTCAGGACGTTCAAAGGGAATGAGAAGACAGAAACCCAAGGGTAGTGGTCACACTAGAGAAAAGAGATCACAGGAACAATGACAGTGATGAATCAAAAAGCCCTCAAATCAGTGTTTTCCAAAATGGCTTATGCAGAGCAATAATGTAAGTAGAGATGTTCAGTAAGCAAATGTGGAAACACCTTCTCTGTTTAGAGTTTCTCCCTCGCACAACAGTATAGCAAAAGCTTGGAGAAACCATGCCATTAAAGAAAAAAAAATGATAATTTGATGTAACTCAATATCTTGTATAATGTTCATAATAATAAATATGTGTAAATATTTGCCTTACTAATATTCTCTAAGAACACTATGTTCAATTTCTACTGTGGGCTTATTAGGCAGTCCAACATGGCTCAGAATCTAGAGGACCCAAAAACACTGGCTTTGCCATTTCTCTTTGTGTGTGGACACACATACTGTCAATACTTCTGTCTAGATGACTCAGGTTAAAAGAGAAATATAGATTATCCAAAAAAATTTGCAAAACAAAAATTATAAAGCCTTATTAACTTTGTCATTTTTACCTTGTACTCATTTGAAAGTATGATAAATACAACTATCCTGCAATAATTTTGCAAATAATTTAAGGAAGTACACATTTACCAGATACCCATGGACCTCTCCACCCTGATCCAGCTAATAAACCTTTAAATTAAAATCAGAAGCAAACAAAAGTATTATGAACTTAAATCTACCTTAGAAAGAAACAACAAATCTCTTTATCAAGCACTTACCAAATACAAAGAAAAAGGAAAGGGCATCCATTAAACAACATATGAGCACCGTAGCTGGCATAAATGTACTAGAAAAATAGGAGAGAAAAAAAGAATTTTCATTTTACTGATACAGACAGGGTAGTTAAATAGTTTTTCCCAGTTAAATTTCTAGATTAGAGTTAGGATTGGATCCAGGCTCTGTCTGGCTCTGTAAAGCATACCTTCACTGCACATGCTATTTGTTTAATGGGTACAAATTACTACTACTACAAAATGGGTAATAAGTGGCTCTCACTTCAAGGAACAATCTATTTGGGAGGATTAGAGATATGACAAAAAAAAATAGTAATACAGACAAAAGAATGTGTCAGTGGCCCAGAGAAACAATACTGTGTAAAAGAGAGAACTAAAGGTTTTCAGCATAGGCTTGACAAGGGCTAGGACTGAGATAAGCAAAGGAGAAATTTTTACATGCAAGCGCATGAAAGGCAGGGGTAGGGAATGCAATGAAGGCAATGGCAACACAAAACAAACAAACAAACAAACAAACAAACAAACAAAACAATGTTCCTTGAGCCTCTGACCCTGTTCTCAAGTGTTGAAGGATGGCAGAGTACACAACCCTAAAATATGCCTTTTTGAGCTGGTTAATTTTAAGAAACAGCAGACACAGGGTAATCTCTGAAAACCAAGTGGAAATTATCCTCTTGTGGGATATCTCCAATTGTGTGAGTGTCTCCCTCTCTATACTAGAAATAAGACTAAATCTCTATAAATTCTTATCAATAGAGAAGGCATAGACTTAAATCTGCAACCTTACCCCCTCTTCAGTGTACTTTTCATGGTAACTTACCAAAATTGTCCCCATCCCCAACATCCTTCTTTTGTCTTGGCTAAAGAAAGTACTTAAGGTAAAGGCTTGGACTATATTGGGGAGTTACCTATTTTTACTGAGTATCTCCTATGTATATAAGAGGTTATAAGTTATTAAACTTCTGATTGTATTTTAGCCTCTTATTCTGTCCTTTATTATAGGGCTGTTTCAGCCAAGAACCTAGAAGGGTAGAGAGAAAATTACTTTTACTCCCTTACAGTGTCATAGGGCAAAGGCTGGCTCTTTACTGCTATTGCATACTGACTGTACACAATAGGCACTTGATAAATGCATACCAAGTGAATGATATAATGTAGCTGAATAGGAAGAGAGGCTGGCTTGTGGAAGACTTCACATTTCTGAGTAAGGAGACTATAGCTTATACCTTTAATAATTGAGTCATATAATATAGTCATTGACTATACTGGAATGTACAAGCACACAGGAGAAAACTAGATGGCTGTGAAGCCCAGGGCAACATGTGGCATGGAGTGTTTCAGAGTGATAGACTTAATAAAACCCAATTGAGTTTCATCTTATCCACTTGATTGGATTCAGGCACCAGAGTTAGAGACCAATATTTAATAATATGCAAGATGCAGGTTGTATAAAGAGATGTTGAATGGGTAAAGGCATGTGCAGTTAGACAGATGTAGGTCAAAGCCAAGTTTATTGTGTACCAGTGACTAACCTTTGATAAGTTTCTTGACCTGAACCAGTAGCATTTATTCCTTTGTCAGATGTGGATTATAATGTCAACCTCTGACATGAAGATTGAGGGCCCTAGAGCCAGACTGCCTTTTTCACTTTCTAGCTCTATGACCTTAGGCAAGTGACTTTACTGGTCTATGCCTCTGTTTTCTTATCTGTAAACTGGGGTTCAACATAAAATAATTACGTAGAATTATCATGAAGATTAAATGTGCTAATAAATGCAAATAACAGAATTGTTTCTAGTCTATAATAAGTGTCCCATAAATGTTTGGCCTTCCTCATCATTTTTTTTTTTTTTTTTGTATTTACTAATACTATCACATAGTAAACATTTAATTCTTAGGCCATGGTAGGTGCTAAGAAAGGATGATTTGAACAAGCTGCCTTCTCAAGCTCAGTTTCAGAGTTTTTTGAGATTTTAGTATAAAATAATTCTCTTATAGTGGAGGTTTTGAATACCAGCTCAGTATCCACTTAATAAAAAATATGTGTCCAAAGCAAGAGCTCTCTCTCCAGCCCAAACACACTCTCATTCTTTGGTTTCCTCTGAAAAGAGAACAGGATTACTCAGGGTATGTCAAGACACTTCAGTGGAGCCTTTGGCTATTGTGAAATGTTTTCTTTATCTCTCTCTCTCTAGAATATCTGTTGGGAGCCATTCTTGCTGAATGCCCTTCAGACAGGGTTAAAGTTGCCTGCAGGCTAGAAGTTTGCAGAGCAGGTGGGCTCTATGCAGAAGGAGGAAGTTTGGCTTAATGGAAAACAGGAACAAGGATGTTTTGAGAGAAATCATGTAAATATCAGCAATTGTTAGCATATCTATGGGTTTTGTTTCTCATGCATTTCCAAGGGTATAAATATGCTGTGCTTAATAAAGTCTGGGCACAGTATTTACTGTTAGCCCTCCCAACTCTATCTTTTGTCTCTCTTTGTCCCTCCTGCAAAAGTCCCTTTAACATTCAGAACCCAATTGTCTTCTCTTGTAGGAAATTCACCTAATCCTGTACCTGGACATAGGAAAAGTATGATTTCTTTGGGCACCTGACATTTGAATTAAAAATGGATACCTCAGTTATTTTTCTTCCGATGCAACAAAAATAATTAAAGTTCAGTGATTTCTCAGTAGGGGGCAGCTGTTTTTCAGGAGGATATTCAGAGACTTGCAAATTTTTGACATTAAGCTGTTCTTGTCGGTATTTTTCTTCTTTGTGGAAGGATGACAGGGAAGAGTTTGCAAAGGACAAAGGGACAGCCTCTGAATATTTTTTTTAATCTCTATTCTTTGTAATATAAAAATGTTCATCCATATTAATTCCAGCTTGTTTGTGATGTGCATATTTGGCCATTGGCAAAATTGTGAAATCTTTAGTTTCTCTTTCCTGTCCTTGTATTTTACCTTCTAGATAACATTTCCCCTTTGAGAGGCTCTTTCTCATACCCCTCAATCCCCACCCCACTGCAGAGCTCACACCATCCTGTCAGGAGCTGGAAGAGAATGTGCCACTCATGCACACTTAGGTGAAAATCACTATCACTCCATTTAGATTCAGACTGTTTCCTCCCCTCACTGAGGACATGCTGGTAAATGAAGATCAGTGCCTTTTCCTCTTCAATTTTTTTCTGGGTCATAGATATATTTTAGAAATAAGGTGAAATATCTGACCTTTATCCAAGAAAAATGCAGTGATGCATACATATACACAGTGACTTGTGCATAGGATCTGGATATTCACAACACTTCTTAAACACAAAATGAAAATTCTTTAAAGTTCTAATGCAGAGTCCATTCAGGACTTTCTGTGAGAAGGCTAGGATAAGTGGGGTTGGAGCAGAGAAATTAGCTTTCTGTCTATATCACTGCATTGTACTTTTTTCACAGCCTATAAAGCAAGGAGTGGAAGTGTGTCTGTAAATTGGTATTAAAATAAAAAGTGAGTATTAATATTATCATTGCCCATATAGTACTTTAAAAAAAAAATTAGAGGGTGTTATGAAATAAGACACACACAACTATAATATTCTGTATTGAAAAACAACCTAGTAATTTTGTATTTAAAAAGAGGGGGTAGGGTTCAAGAAAGACATTGTCAACTAGAAACCAAGCTAAAAAAAAACTTTATGTAGGTCCAAATAGATTGATTTAGAGATATTCTTTATAAACATTTTCCTGAGGAGTCCCTAAGTCAGAGAAGAGTTTCTGCTCAGCAAAAGAAATCATTGGCATGGTAAAGAAACAACCATCTAAATGGGAAAATAAATTTGCAAACAATGCCTCCAATAAGGGCCTAATATTCAAAATATACACAGAACTCGCACAATTCAATAACAACAAAAAACGATCCAATCAAAAAATGAGCGGAGAACATACAAATGGTCCAAAATACATGAAACGATGTGCATCATCACTAGCTATTAGGGAAATGGAAATCAAAACCACAATGAGTTATCATTCCATACTTGTTAGAATAGTTAGAATCAACAGGACTCATAATAACAAGTGTTGGAGGAGATGCAGAGAAAAATGAGCCCCCGTACTGCTGGTGAGACTGCAAATTGGTACAGTCACTCTGGAAAACATTATGGAGTTTCCTCAAATAACTAAAAAATGATCTACCATATGATCCAGCAATCCCTCTACTGGCCATTTACCCTACACTCTTATAGACTCATATTCAAAAAGATATTTGCACACCAATGTCCATAGCAGCTTTATTCATGGTGGCCAGGACATGGAAGCAACTAAAGTGTGCTATGATAGATGACTGGATAAAGGAGCTGTGGAACATATATACAATGGAATATTACTCAACCATAAAAAGAGATGAAATACTGCCATTTGCAACAACAAAGATGAACCTCAAGATATTCATGCTAAGTAAAATAAGCCAGCCAGGAAAAGCTGACAATCACATGACATCACTTATATGTGGGTAGAAACCTAAACACAACAAATGAACAGGACAAACAAACAGAAATTCATGGACATGGACAATAGACTAGAGGTTACCAGAAGGTGGAGAGGCTGTGGGAGGAGGAAGATATTAGGGTAAAAGGGGTCAACTATGTGGTGACCAAAAGAAATTCTGCTATGGGAGGTGAACACACAATGCAATGTATATAAGCCTTACTGTTAAATTGTACACCTGAAACGTACTGGATTTCATTAACCATCGTCAATATAAAAAATAATTAATTAATTAGTTAGTTAGTTAAAGAAAAAGAAAATCAGAAATGAAAGAGGAGAGATTACAACAGACACCACAGAAATACCAAGAATAATTAAAGAATACTATGAGCAATTATATGCTAACAAATTGGACAATTTATAAGAAATGGATAAATTTCTAGAAACATACAACTTTGTAAGTCTAAACCAAGAAGAAACATAATTCAAACAGATGGATTACTACCAATAAAAATAAGAAGTTTTCAAGAAACTTCCAGCACACAAAAGCCCAGGATCATGTGGCTTCATAGGTAAATTCTAGAAAACATTTAAAAAAATGAATACCAAACTTTCTCAAACTCGTCCAAAAAATTGAAGAGGAAGGAATTCATAAACTCATTCTATGAAGCTAGAATTATCCTGA
Source organism: Macroglossus sobrinus (assembly GCA_004027375.1). Taxonomy (NCBI): domain Eukaryota; kingdom Metazoa; phylum Chordata; class Mammalia; order Chiroptera; family Pteropodidae; genus Macroglossus; species Macroglossus sobrinus. The sequence goes on along the minus strand of PVKZ01004198.1, from coordinate 58,458 downwards.
CACCAAAATCAGAGAAGGCAAAATAAATAAATAAATAAAAGGAATTACAAGTCAATATCCCTGATGAATATAGGGGCAAATTACCTCAAAACAAAACAAAACAAAACAAAAAACTAGCAAACCAAATTCAAGAATATATTACCAAGATTGCACATAAGATGAAGTCGGATTTATATCAGGGATGCAACAGTGGTTCAACATCCACAAAATAATTAACATAGTTCATAGTATCACCAAAACCAAGAATAAAAATCTAATGATCAACTCAATAGATACAGAAAAAGCATTTGACAAAAATTCAACATCCATTTATGATAAAAAGTCTCAACAAAGTGGGTAAAGAAGAAATTTACCTCAATATGATAAAAGCCATGTATAACAACCCTTTAGCTAACATCATAGCCAACAGAGACTATGTAAAATGTAGTTCCTTACATTGACTCATAACTGGACAAATTCTGAATGAAAAGAAAAATGGAGTCCAATAAAAGGAAATATATAAATAAGTACTTTAGATGTAACATACATTGTATAGGCTTTAAGAGTTTGCAGGATAGAAAAATTAGGACTACAGAAAGGAGGATTACAACCTGACCATGCAGAAGATGATAAGATGAGATGGTAAGTAGAGGTAAGTGACAATTTATACTTCACTTGATTTAGAATAAACTACCAAGATAAATTTTTGCAAGATATTCTTGAGCAAAGTGAGGAGAATCATTTTATTAATTGAGGTCTAATAAGTGAAAACAGTGAGTAGGATAAAGAAGACAATAGTTCACAGCAATCTTGAGAAAGAAGAACAAAGTGGAGATATCACACTACCTGATATAAAACTATACTACAAGGCTACGGTGATCAAAACAGCATGATACTGGCATAAAAACAGATACATTGATCAATGGAACAGACTACGGAGACCAGAAATAAATCTATGTTTATATGTTCACTTAATATATGACAAAAGAGGCAAGAATATACAATCAAGTAAAGACAGTTCTTCAATAAATGATGCTGGGAAAACTGAACAGATGCATGCAAAAAGAAAAAGAAAAGAAAAAAAACTAGACCAACATATTACACTATATAGAATAGACTCAAAATAGATTAAAGACTTAAATGTAAGGCCTGAAACCATAAAAATTCTAGAAGAAAATACAAACAGCAAACTCTCTGATATTGCTAGCAATAATTTTTTTTTGACATATTTCTTGGGACAAGGAAAACAAACAAAAAATATAAACAAATGGGACTGCATCAAACTAAAAAGTTTTTGTACAGAAAAAAAAACCATCAACAAAATAAAAAGACAACTGACTGAATGAGAGAAAATATTAGCTTATGATACATCCGGTAAGAGGTTAATGACCAAAATATAAAGAACTCATACAACTCAAAAACAATAATAACAAAACCAAATAATCCAATTTAAAAATAGGCAAAAGCCTGAACAGATATTTCTCTAAAGAGGAAATACTGATGGCCAATAGACATATGAAAAGAGGTCACTAATCAACAGATGGATGCACATTAAAACCACAATGAGATATCACCTCACACCTTTCAGAATGGTTATCATCAATAAATCAAAGGACAACAAATGTTGGTGAGGATGTGCAGAATAGAGAACTCTCATACACTGTTGGTGGGATTGCAAATTAGTATAGCCACTATGAAAAACAGTCTGGTGGTTTCTTAAAAAAACAAATATATTTTTTGCCCCAGCAATTGCATTTCTGGGTATTTAACCAAAGAAAACCAAAACAACAATTCATAAAGATCTATACACCTCTATATTCATGACAGCACAATTTACAATAGCCAAGATATGGAAGCAGCCTAAAGGCCTGCCCATCAACAGATGATTGAATAAAAAAGTTACAGTTCATATACACAATGGAATATTACTCAGCCATTAAAAAATGAAATCCTACTATTTGCAATGACATGGATGGACCTCGAGGTTATTATGCTGAGTAAAATAAGTCAGACAGAGAAAGATGAATACCATATGATTTAACTTATATGTGGACTCTAAGAAATAACAAGACAAACTAATCAAAAACAGACTCACAAATATAGAGTACAATCTGGTGATGGCCAGAAAATAGGGGGTTGGAGGGCTGGGAGGAATTGTGATAGGTTGAAGAAGTACAAATATGTAGTTGATAGATGGTCATGGGGATGGGAAGCACAGCATAGGGAATGCAGTCAACATTAATGTAATAGTTAGGTAGATGGTCATGGGGATGGGAAGCACAGCATAGGGAATGCAGTCAATATTAATGTAATAGCTAGGTAGAGAGCAAGAGAAATTGCAATTAGGGGGATCATTTCATAAACTATAAAAATGTCTAATTAATGTACTGTATACTTGAAACTAATAAAAAATAAAATATTAAAAAGAAGATAAAAGTATCTTGGAGATAATAAATTCTTGGTGCTTTCTAGCCTGTCTCATTTTAGACTTGAAGGTTTATGTTGTAAAACCTTCCTGAATCCCCCTGCAATCCAGGTTTCCTTATGGCCATCACACTAAGGACCCCCTACTCAATAAGAACAAATATGAAGGAAGGACGGTGTTCTATTCTGGATGTAATATGTTGAATAGAGCATTGACAAAGGAGAATAAGGGAACCTGATGGTGAGTAGTCCAAAGTGGAGGAGTCACGTAATAGGAAAAATAAAAGAAAAGAAGTGATATCAGAAGACCAAGAAAAATGAGGTTGCTGTCCTTAAGTTTTTGTTGAAGGATCATGATGAAAAGGGAGGAGCTTTGGTTTGAGATGCTCTAGTGAGCAGAGCTCAGGGAAGTGGTTTGGTGCTACTAGGAGATAGATTATGGCACAATGGAAGGATATTATGATCATTATAGTTTTTGCAAAGGAATGTAAGCTGTCCTGTGAAGTAATTATTCTACACTTATAAGTAATAGGATGGAGCAGCCACCTGTCTGGAATGCTTTTAGGAAATGTGGAGCTCTAAATAGGTTATATAGGTCATGGCTAGACTACAATAACTCCAATGATCTCTATTTTCCAATTTTTCAGCTTCTGACTTTTATAACCAGCCTTTTTCAAAAAGTGGAAATTCATTAGAGGCCAAGGCCAACTATCTCATTTCCATTGAAAAGACAAATCAAAGACTATTAAGTCTGTTTTTAGTTGATTTTAAAAATTAAAAATTGGATTAGAGCAGATAAGCAACTGAAAACAGTAACCTTATCTAACTGATCATTATGCTGCTAAATAAGGTAGAAAATGTCATCTGAATTGGTTGATTTAAAGCTTTTCCTGAGTCATGTACCTGTGTCACCTCAGAAGAACATGCACAGGCCACTTTTGCACCTTTAGTTTCATCCTAGAACTTTTAAATATATAGGTATGCTAGAGGGGTCATATTAAAAGAAAAAAAGTAAAACAAACCATTGGAAAGTGCTTGACTATCTAGCAGACTTTGGCTATTGCATGGCACTCTGCTAAAGGTGGCCTAACCAGGTGCTTTTAAAAATGAGACTGAAAATTTAACCAAAAGTTGACTATGAAAATGAAAAATGATATGAAATTAACCTTTGCAGTTCCCTGTCCAGGATATGCCCCCTTGGTTCCTCTTCACATTATACCCACATCACCCCTGTTATACTTTTTTAAAGTCCATGGGGACAGTACAGCTAGAATTTTATTCCTCCTAATAACAAAAAATTAAAATAAGTATAAATATATCAAAAATATGTGTGTACAGCTTATGAAATATTTCTTATCTCATCTTTTCTGTAGATTGTCAAGGCAGATCTCATCACTCTTACTTGGGAACAATGTGTAATGATTAACACGAAATCACATAGCCAGTAAGTGACCAAATCAGAATCAGGATTTATTTCTTCTTCTAATCTGAGAATATGTGCATAGGACTAGATGTTAGAAAAAATAATTTCTTGCATTTGTTTTTGTTTTTGTTTTTGTTTCTGTTTTGTTTTCAATTAGCACATGATGATTAATGAATGACAGCTCTAAATAGTTTTATACACTTTGGCTATCCTGACATTTTGGGCTAGATAATTATTGGGTGTAGGATGCATTTCTGTGCATTGTTGCATGCTTACTATTATCCCTGGCTTCTATCCACTGGACACAGTAGCAAATTCCTAGTTGTGACAACTGAAAATGTCTACAAATATTGCCAAATGTCTACTGGGGGTGCAGAACTGCTTCTAGTTGATCTAATCTTACCAGATTTAATTTCTTTTCTGATAGAGATACAAACTAATAGTGAATGCCTATGTGTGCTATGTGCAGGCATGTGTGTACATTCTCATATTAATGATGGACAAATGACTCTCCCAGTGTTTTTGGCTTATTTTAGGAATCAAACCTTCCTAGCACACACAAAAAAGCAGAGGTTCTATCTTGGTTTTAGTTTCTAATCTGGGATGAGAATTGAATGATGTGTAACATAGAACTTTCACTGGCCAATTGAGGCATTTTTATTTCACCATATACAAAATGGCATCATTTTTCCAATGAAGTTACAAAACACTTAGCTATAGAAACCCAATAAGTCAAATTGGATTTTCCAACGACAATTGATATTTACGCAAAAAAACATAGAGATCTTTACCCCAAACGATGTTATCAACAAGGGCGAGAACATCAATAGAGTTATATATTCTTCCCTTGAATTGATTTTGTTTCACTTGCTCAGATGTTTCTTGGATTAACTTTACTAATGAATTTTCACATTGGTTTATTCCCTTGACTACTAAGCCATAGTCTATGCTTAATTATGATATTCTTTCCCAAGTCCAGGTCTTTTATCAGCTAGTCATGGCTGAAAAAGATTTGCTGATATGACAGCTAAACTAATCCATCTTGTTTATAAAAGTCACGACCAAGAAAGCAATGTGTTTGAATATTTATACAGAAAAGCATATATACATTCCATGCATATATAACAGCACACAGCACCTGCCACAATTATATTTTTATTGAAATGTCTTACTAGTTCTTTTTAAATCAGAATATTACTCAGTATATATACAACAATATAAAACTATTCAAAATGATAAAACAGTAATAACAATAACATAAAATATTTCTATTATAGACCCACAATTTTAGAAAGAATATCAACCTTGTTTAAAATATTAAAACATTTGGTACTTATATTTGTCAGTAAAGAAGTGAGTACCATATAGACATACATACACAGACATACATATCACGTCTCTAAAACACGTGAAATGACATATTTCTTACTTCAAAAAAAATAAATCAGTACCTTAAAACCTAAGAAACTAGTTTGCAATTTTACATATATTCCTGTATTCCTCTTTAATTAGATCATTGTGGAAGAGGCTTTCTGTTTCTTAGGTAACACTATCTTGGCCTAAATAAATCGAAAGCCAAGGTGCATGTTATTCTCATGAACAATTATTATCCATATGCTCAAGTATCATTATCTCCTGATTATGTTACAGAAATGTCAAGCCAAACATATTTGAAGTTTTGCATTCTGTCCATTAAATAAAAGAACCATGTGAAAAACCTGTTAAAAAAATTACCACAGTATATCAGATGGAAAAGCTGCTTACTGAATGCCACTCTAAAACAAAACAGCCACAATGGAACACCTCTGCACACCTCCCAACAGCATTTATCCATCTTCTTGGCTAAATATATTCAATCTAAGAAAATAAATAAATATCAATTTTCATTCAAATGCCCATTTTAATTCATTATCCAGAGAGGTAAATAATCACAGAGGTGACAACCAAGTCGATACTGACCTTGAGGGATAATACATTTTGACATTTACCAAAATAAGCAGTTCATGTAGAGTGTATACACATGCAAAATTCTACTTGGTATATTAACCATGAAAGAAGACTAATAATAACTCAAATGTGTGTGTGTGTGTGTGTGTGTGTGTGTGTGTGTGTGTGTGTGTAATCTTAAATTATTTATTATACTAAATTCTATTAAGAATGCAAAGAAAAAACATTTGGAATTTACTATGGGAGTTATTTTCATATGGTGTATAGATATACATAAAATGTGATTTTCTAATGTACAGTACTCTAAGCAAACACTCAAGCATGTGGTTACAATTAACAGTCCAATCAGAATCAGAAACCAAGACTGACTCCCAACATGCAACAATATTATTTAATTTGTAATCTTTAGCCACTTCTAGTCACATTAATTAACATTAGGGAGCTCTGAGAGGGCCTTACTGGTGGAGGCCAAGTTTCATTTCTCTTATGAAAGTTGGAAAATAGAAGTATGAGATTATTGAAGGAGCAGTGACTCTTGTACCAATGCCCAGAGGTTTGCCCCTAGACTGCAGATAAGTCTAGGCTTGCTGTCTGTACATGGGCTTAATTTAACCTATGTTTTAATTCAATTTACCAAGAGGTTATTTTGCCATTCACTGTATGGCTAACAAGAAATCTCTTTTGAGGAGGTTCCAAGGAGATATCTAGAATGGGGATAGATAAATCAAGAGCCTTCACAAGATAAATTTTCTTTAAAATAAGTATAGCTATTGATTATAAAGATCAAATATAAAGATCAAAGTGAGGATACATTTCTTTGACAAGCTACTATCTTTTCAAATGCCAATAAGATTCTTTTGACCAGAGACTTACACAAAATAGCAAAAAGAAAAAAAAATGTTTTTTTTTCCCAAATAGGCACCTGGGCAGAGAGGTAATAGTTAAAGTATTAATAACCTCAAAAACAGGTTATCGAGTCAATGAGGCAGGTGGCAAGTATCTGGAGTGGACAAGATGCTACCCATCAACACAGTGTCGGTGACTTGAGGGCACCATCCCACCTTTCCTCAAAACCCCCATGTGCATAACCACTTTTGCATAAAATTATTCACTTAGAGATTCCTGCACTTAACGTCTTCACACAGTCCTTCCATGAAGAGTCAGAGAGAAGAGTAAGTTGAGACGTGGGATTCTGCACCTCCTCTTCCCATTTTCCCCAAAGTAGAAATCTTCCTCATTTATTTTACATACTGAAATTCTATACAAGATTTCATTTTGGAAACCAAAAGTTTCTGCACTAAAATAACTTTAAATATTCAGGCCATTTTCTTTGAAGCACTAATTATTTTTTGAGAGCTAGAACACAGCATTTATTAATTGCCCCAGTGTAAACTACTTCAGGATTCCCTATGTCCTTTCCTGATAGCAGCTATTAGTAGAGAAAGAGGTAAGACTGTAAGGGTGCTGGGCATCAAACAACTATTTAGCCTCTCTAAAACTAAGACAAAAAAAAAAACAACAGCTGAAAAGGAGGACAGAGAGACACAAAGACAGACCTCACAACAAAGCCAAGCAACAGCCCAGATAGATGAGACAAATACAGGAGAGCTGAGAATAAGGCAAAGAACATCCTGGCCTAGCTTTCCATGAAGGCTGTGATGAAAGAAGTTCACACATGGACTGGTCTTCCTCTATCAAGCAGATACTTTGAGGCTGGCAGAGCAGGCGCCCATCATTGCACCCAGTGTGTGATGAAGAATAATGGTACTGGGTATACACTTGTCAAACCCAGTTCCCAATGTTCTCCCATTGGGTGAAAGCATATTATGGGCTGGGTGTGGGATGAACTCTGTAACCTAAAGATAAAAAATAGATCTGAATGCCATTCAATCCTTGTCTTACTCGAATCTGTAATCAAAATATCACAAATAGGGTTTTTCTTACTAGCGTCAACTTAAAAACAAAACAAACCAACCAAACAAGAACCCAGAACATTCACCCAACAGACTCTAGGATTGGTGAAATAGATGTAGTGATAAAAATGCTGCAGTTAGTGAGGAAGGTCTGTAGGGAGCATGAAGTAGAAACAGACACACTAATGGTGACCACTGATGATAGAATCCACAAGGCGATTATTAGCTAGAAGGGTTGATGGCACAAGCTCTAATAAGTAAGACAATCAACTTTTTTTATAAATGGTTAGACCTATAGAAACTACTATAGAAACTACTTCGTATAGGGACTTCTAGATATGGGTAAAGGACTACCTGCAAGGTTAGAATAAGGTGACCTGCACACTGGTGATTAATTTGTAGGTCTAGAGTTATAAAGCTTTTCTCACTGTGGATCAAAGAGAAAGACTGGCTCTGAAAAGCTGAACATCTCTAGTTTAAGAATAACTCATCCTTAGCTTTGGGCTCAAAGAATCTGTAGGTAGAATTTTTTTAAAAAATGTATGGATTAAGAGTCAGGTAAACAGGATATAATGTCAGTGTGAGCATCTACTATCTATTTTATCTTGGGTAAATTACCTAACCATCCAAGCCAGCACATTCTTACTCTAGAATATTTAAAAAATTATATCCTCTGGGTTTTCATGTACTCTCCCCCTCGCCGCCCTGGCAAATAGCACTTTAGAGGAGAAGTTTGAAAAACGTTAGCTTCTACCCAAAAAACATAAAAACAAATCATGTAGTAAGTGTTATTTGAAGCCAGAAGAAGGAGGGAAGTACAACTTTTCTACAGGGATGTGGTGAGGAATAAAATGAGACCTCATCGGGTTTCACCCCAGCACGGGGTGTAGGTTTAAAAACCCTGAAAATCCTGCCAACGAAGAGACACATTACTTAACTTTATCTCTAATCTCCAATGTTCCAACATTTCAATCTTCTGGTTTCACTTCTTTTGATTGTATCAAAAGGTTCCTTATTGTCGTACAATGAGAAGCATTAATCTCTCTTCTAATATCCTGGTGAGCTCAACCTGTTTCCAATCAAAAAGAATCTGCCCTTGTTGACCCCAATCCTGTCATGTGGCAGAGCTCATTCACTCAAAGGTAAATTTTGTGGATGTGGCAGTACATTGCCAGGTAGGACTACAGTGGGTGCTGCACAGACTGGAGCAGGTATGAGCAGACTTCTTATCCACAGTCCCTCCAAAAAGCTTCATTTTTGTTCTCTAAGTAGGCTTATGAGTTTCCTTCCCTCCTGTGAATTGATAAGATCTCACAGCCCCTTATTGATTAACCATAACCTGCAGCTCATAAAACAGTCACAATGGATGGAAAATGAAGCAACTTGTTGTTCCAAGATGAAAGAATAGACAGAGAAGTTGTTCTTCATTTAGGAATCGTAGAAGGCATAGTAGGAAGAAAGAGCCAAAAAGCCTGTGACCCTGAGTATATGTGACCCTCTGCCATGGGTTAGGTAAATCAGTTTTGCTGGGGATTTGGAGAAAATATTTTTTATTGTAACATAGATATGGATATAATATAAAGCAGAATTGAAATTTGCCTAAGTGTTTAAGATAAAGTTCAAGAAATTACATGCTTCAGCAGCCACTTGAAGCTGAACTCTCAGAATTCCCTGAATTCTAATGCACCCTTTTTTTTCTGGTGAAGTTTGAAAAGCATTAGCTTCGACCATAAAATATAAAAACAAGTAATTTGGTATACTTTTACTGAAACAGGCAGGGTGAGAGAAGAGAGATCGAAAGGAGAGATAGAGGTGAAGAAGAGGAAAGGAGCAGAAGAATGTGGAGAAGGGAGGAGGAGAGAGGAAAGGAAAAGAGGGAACATTAGAAAGAAAGCAAGTTGGAACAAAGGAAAAGACATGTTGAAGATAAGGAAGCAGAGAGAAAAGATTTAGGGAAACGGAAGAAGTGCTCAATAAATCGAGCAAAAACAAAGTGGAGGGGCCACAATGTTGTGGCTTTGTTTTGAAAGGATATTAATGTCTTTTGTTATTTCTGGAGCTATGTGGTCCAGAACCCTGATCCTGCCCCTCATCAACTGATTTCAAGTGAACAAAAGGCTTTTGTGAATGTACAGAGAAGTGCATGCACAGTATTCATTTCATAAATATTTTTTGAATGAATGAGTGGGACAGTTAAAAGTGGAAGAAGCATTTATACTTCCTCAATTATTGTACCAGCACCTGATTTTTAACCCAACAATGATAAGAACAAAGAAACACTTCTACTATTCACACAAAGCAGGCTTCAGTAGTATACACAGAGGATACACAGGTCTCCCAGTTTTCCAATTTTATCTCCATCTTCCTTTGCCTTCTACAAATGTAGGGCTTAGAGTACTTGAAACACCTTTCGAACACTCCTGGTCTAGGGTGACTGATTCTCTCAAGGTCTATCCAAAGATACTTCCCCCATAATGCTGACATCTTCTGCAAGGGCCTGCTCAGTTTTCTAGAGGGGATGTGATTCTTTCTTTTCCAGATGAAACTGTTCTCTCCACTCTCTTATGAGGATCCCATTGTGAGGTTTTTTTTTCCCCCCAGCAAGCAGGTCCACTAGCCAAGGTGCAGAAGCAGTGATCATATTTTGACAGAGACAGAGCACCAGAATCAAGTGAGAAATCCACATGGTTATGTTTCTCAGTCAGGTGGAGACTAACTCTGCACACAGTCCTTTAGATATAAGAGTTAAAATAAGAACACGTTTCTGATTGCTTTGACAATTACTCAGCTCTCTGAATACTCAGATGAAGGGAGAGTGGACCCTTATCTTTTCTTGAAAATGAAAATGTAGTTATCTTTGCCCTAATTAGTATTAGAACTGATTTTGAGAGAATCCATGTTGAGGTTCTTTAGCAATTATAACAACAGGTATGATTATTGAATGCCTACATCATATTCATTTTATATAGAATGACTCATATTATACTTACACTGACTCTACAAGGTTCATCCATAGGAAATAGTCTCCAAGTGAGAATTAAATCAACCTGGAACTGTGCAGCATGTGTCCTGTTCACTGTCCTTTACCAACTCCCTATTGTCCACCTCCTGTGCTTTCAACCTTGAAAAAGGAGAGTCTGCCTGGGCAAAATCGGGAAACTGGGACACTCATCTTGGACATTCTGAAAATTCTATTCTTTTCTATTCTCCAATTTAGAACATTCCCTTCCCCTCCTCTAGATACCCAGTACTCTCTCTTCTATAAACCGTTTTTTCCTGCAAAAAAAAAAAAAAGTCTGTTTCTTTCAGTCAAGTATAAATTTAGATTCCTATATTTTCTCTCCCACTGATGCTCTGTGTCTTAATGCTTATCTCTATGACTTGAATAACTTTTTCCCATATTTACAGCTTCAGGGGACTAATGTAGTTAACGGGAAAGCTGACTGGGGACAGATGGGTGGGGGTGTTGTAATCAAATGGGCTTTCCCAAGTGCACTGTGGGTGGCAGATCCTTGTCAGGCCTGCCCTCAAAATAGGCCTTGCTGGGAGGTTTCATGGTTGGTGATTATGCCCACATAATTTATATAGCATGGCAGCACTTTTTTCTTCCCTCCTCTCAAATCTTTTCACAATAATGAGCTCAAGGAAAAACCAGTGGTAACACCTAAACTACATGTCCACATGATGAGGGAAGGAGTGGGAAAGAAAAGAAAAAGTGTGAGAGGGGGAAAGGAAGATAATTGAACATATAAATTCAGCAAACAGTGGCCCAGACTAACACCTACAAGCATCTGTTGGTTAAGCAAATTTCTTTAGACTGTTATTTGCCATGGACTGTCTTCAGAGGAATATTTTTGCTTCCAAAGGTGGATAGGTAAAAATAAGATAGATCATGAGTGGCATTTCCCTTCACTTTCTTTCTATCTTCAACGTTACTGTTGTCATCTTTTAAAACTCAATCAATTCAGCTGATCCAAGGAACAGATGGCATTAATCAAACCCCAAGAATATGCACAAAAGCAATTAGAAACGTAGAGACTTGGAATTTATGCCAGCAAATCAAATACCAGTGATAGCAAATCAATGTGGCACACCCATTTCCCCTTGTACCTATTTCCACTGAGCAATCACAGATAATAGTAATGATCTCCAGTTTACCCTACCCCCTGCCAGAGTGGGAATGAGCACGGGGATGTAGAGGTTTAATTACACATCCTTTAATGACTAGTTCTCACTCTGCTGACAAAAAAACATAATTTACAGACTAGAAGATGCATCGGGATGATGGATCTAGACAGCATATGCTATATGGTGTCATGCAAATATGAAATATACTGCACTGAGAATATGGTCATTTGGTATTCCCAGAAAAATAACTTAATCTCAGAGAACAGAGCACCTTTTCAAGCATCTATAGCTCTCATTTGTCAAAAACAATGGGAGCAGCTGTAGCATACATTTTAACCACAAATCTGTGCCTTCTGTGAGTTTACTAGCTCATATATTTCTGTTTTGAATTAACTTGGCCATTATTTTCTTCCTGATTCTTTGTAACCTTCACAACTTCTAAAACTTCTTTCTTTAGGCCCTTTTTAATTATCATCTGAGTTATTGTAATAGTCTCTTAACTAATTTTCTTACTACTAGTCTGGGCTATTCTTTACACAGTAATTTTTTAAACATAAATCTGATCATGTATGTCTAATACATGTACAAAATATTGACATGACTATAGTTTTAATAATGAGTCACATGCTTACTTACTTCTCTAGTTTCTTCTTCTATCCTTATGTCTCTGAGCCACTCCTACAGAAAGTCACTATAAGACATCTTACTCTCATGCCTTTGCACAGGAAGCCTGTAATAATCTCATTACATTTATTCAGCTAGTAAAGTCTGAGTTTAAGTCTTGGCTTACTTTTCATTTCCCTTAGAGAGCCTGACTTGATGCCTCAGCCACTCTGAGTTGTTCTTTTTGTTCCTTGCATTATACCTTTTGCATACCTTTGTTATAGTATTTATCATTTTGACATGATTAAAAATTCATTTTTCTAGCCAACCATGTTTAAAGTTCCTTGAGGTCATGAACTCTATCTCCTTATTCATTTTTATTTCTCCAGAATTATTTAAAAATACTTGAGTTCGAGAAAGAGAACCTTTAGTTGGGGATCATTTCTTCATGTTTTTCAAATGAGTAATACATACAAACCATTCACACTTAAAGCCTCTCCCAAACACAGCTTTAAAAGATGATGTTGGTGACTCTGAATAATGTTATCAGAGTAATAATGTTATAGGTTTGTAATAAAATTGAGTCTTTCCAGTGATTGGTTTCTAAACCTCATTAAGTAAAATCTAAACTTTTCCTCTTTATACTGAACCCTGAGCTGTGAAAAGAAATTTTTAAAGTAGTATGTTTGTGAATTTTCATACTATATATGAAACACTCATTAAGTTGCATAAGAAAGTTAATAAAATTAGCTCAAAATTTGTATCGAGGTCAGATGGATGAAGAGGCTTTATTTTTCATTAGGAGCCGATGGTCATTTGACACATAAGTAGGATCATGTCAAGTCATGGATATGTGCAAGCCTGTGTGAGTGCACTGGCCCATCCTTCAGTTCCCATGTTTAAATGAATGATCTGAAATCCTGCTCTTTCACTTAATATCCCCACATGCTAACTGCTTCTTGACCTCTCAAAAATAATAAACAATAAAAAATAATAAAAAATAAACATAACTTTTAAAAGATTTTAGCCACAGAACCATAAAAAAATTAGATTAGAAATAAAAATTTTTAGTTGGAGACCATTCATTATCTCATCCATTCATTTGTCCAATGTTTTAGTTACTGAATATAAACATTTAAATAAAATATGATAATCATGGAACTTGCCATTTAATTGAGGAGACAAGGATTATAAGTGCTTTAGAAATATAATAATAATATGTAAAGGCACCTGACACAGCTGGTATGTGTGTCTGTCTATCTGTCTGTTTGTATGTTTAGTCACAAGTCTTCATCAAGGCTATGACCCTTCTCTATCAAGTTTTTATAGGAACTTGTATAAATATATAAAGCATCTGGTGCACATCTGGATATGAGGCTTCTAATCATTGATCAATGTGATATTTGTCATCTTGCAAGAAATCTAGATTTCAAATGTTTAGTTGTTTTTTCAGGTATGACTTAGGAGTTGGCTCTTGTGGAAACTGTGACCTTCATGCCCTTTGCTAAGGACAGAACTACAGAGACTAACCACAGGAATATCAAGGCAACTTTCCACAGATGCTCACACAGATCCCAACCAAGTGCATGAGAATTAATGCCACATCTCACAGAGTGTGGTCTTTGGTAATAGATATAGTTCCAGATCCTGATTTTTTTCATTGCTTAGCATTAAATTCCTGGGAAGATTATTAACTTCTTTTAACCTTAAGTTTACTCATCTGTAAATATATTTATAAAGTCTACCTAGTTATGCTGCTTGGCCAAATTATGTAGACACAGCATTTGAAGTGAAAGATACAAAGTGCATAGAGGTTAGTAGGAATTAAAACCCTATTTATTATGTTGTTATTATAAATATAATTGCTTCACAATTTTGAGTATAATCATCCCAGAAGTATCCAAATGGAATAACCAGTAGGCAACATTAGCAGTTAATGACAAGAATACATTACGACTAGATAGGACCTTAATAATCAATTGATCCAACTCCTTCATTTAATACACAAAGAACATTAGGGTAAGTCAACAACCTTTACAAGGACACCAGCTAGACAGTGTCAGAGTTTTGATTAATTAAGACAGCTTCTCTTATAAATTAAATATGACATTATTGGCTCCAAATGAGTATACTGAAGCATCAAAATTAAGTCCTATCAAGTGAATGACTACTGTATTCTGACATTTAAGGTAACTATACCCTCCACCCACCTTCCTATATCGTAAGGATGATTAGCTTGTGCATAACAGCCATATGTCAGAAGATTTCTGACATCTAAGCTAAAGACTTTGGATCACCAAATAATGTTTTCGGAACATTTCTAACAATACCACATTATTTTGTTTTGTAATGAATGGGCGCTGAAAAACAAAGGAACATAGTAAAGGAAAACTAGGTCTCACTAAAGAAAGAAAAGTCAATGGGAAGACAAGCAGGGAAAAAAGGAAACTTGCAATTTATCAAACAGTCATTCATTATTGAGAATAACAGGGAGGGGAATTCTTAAGGAAATTCAAATTCCCTTAATTCTGCACCTAGTATGGAAACCGATAGTCTAATTTTTTCATTTACATTTTCCAATTGTGAAAATAGGAATCTGTTTTGGAGATGGGAATTATGTGAAGAGAAAGAGAAGAGAGTTCACATTAAAAATAAGCCCATTCAAACATGGGAAAATCTTTATGACTCTTCTTAATGAACATTATATACTTTCTTCACTTTTGCTGACTGCAAATGCCACAAGGAGCACACTGCAAACACTTTCCCGCTAAAAGAAATCAGCTTGATCTTTGCTTATTTATAATATTACCTATTGATTTTGTGCATAAACTTCAGACAACTCAAGCTATTGTGTATATCTTTATTTGAAGATCTCTACAAATATGATTGACATTATTGTATATTTAAATGAAGTGTGCCCTGTGATGAAAGGGCTAGAATGAAGAGTTTTTGATTTCTCTCTCAAGGCTATTATCTATGTCAACCTAATACGTAGCAACAAACACATAAGATGCATGGGAGCATTCAAAGGTACTTATTAGTCAAAATTAAGACTCTTTATAATTGTATAACATCTGATTATTACTAATAATAAAATGAACAGTGACCTTATAAGTGTCCTGTGCATTCCTCTTGTCCCATTATAATGTTCTTTCAGAACATTATATTTGAGAATCTCCTCAGTAAAATGTTAAGCAACTGTTCTATTTGGGAGTAGATACATATCCCAACTACTGTTTTACATCCAAACATGTGAACACAGGAAGGATGCATAACCTGATGGGCATTTGATATCTTAGATGTGGCACAACTAGGGTTAGAACTCCTTAGCATTTCAAACACCTGGTTTCACTTCAACCAACTATCAAGTCACATCATTTTTTCTTGGGTCAAAGGAGTTGCTATTATATGTAAAAGAGTTTTTCATTTAACATTGGCCTATCAGATCTATATTTGAAATTAACTAATTCCCTTGAGGTAAATCCAAAGAAAGTGTTATAGCTATTTAATATCCTGAAAACTTGGAATGGGGGAATTTTCAAAGTTTTTATTACTAGTTGGTAATTATGTTCTCTGCACAGACTCATAACATCTATACTGTAGTTGGCTTTCTAACCTGACTTTATTTTAATTTTGTTTAATTAGAAATGTATAAAATCTATAATTGGGTAAGCCTTCATTTTTTCCCCTGCAGATAAACGTTCAAGTTTTGGTAAGATTATGAGAATATTAATTCCCCTTCCAGACACACACACATTCTACACACAACAATAACAACAGCAAATTATTATTAGAAAAATTAAAACAAAAGTGTTTTTACTTTAACAAATTTCACAGGTATACACAGATAACATGGAAGTATCTTGGATAACTAATGCATTTTCAAGGCTACCATCACATGAAATATAATTTAAAAATATAAACTTGAAGAAAAGGATTTATCCATATAACTTGTAAACTTGTACAAATTGACAATTCTTCAATATATTCATATAAATGATAACGAACTATAGATAGATAGTAAATCAAAACCTGTATTTAATAAATGATGTGTGTGGACAATGGATGTCTGGAAGAACTGTGAAATCTTCTCTTTTTCCCTTAGAGATTCTGTACCACAGGTTCTGAAGATGACAAAGATGTACTGAGTTCAGAAGTAATTTTTTGCTGTTATTCTATTGTTCACAGAATTAATACACTTTGTTCATCATAATAACATTTATCATTATTCTTTAAGAACACTGACCCCAAAGTATTTAGCAAGCAGGGTGGATTCAGTTGAAATGTTGATTGGAAATAGGGAAATAAAACTGTCAATGATGAAACAGTAAAACTCATTATCACAAAGTCTCATTTTAAATTTAAGAATTAGCTTTATTGCTGCATCAGTAATGATAAACTTGCATCTTAAATCCATGCCATATAGGTTTTATAAGCATTATAACATATTAATCTTAATTCAATTAATTTACAGAAAATGTCATTCTACAATTTACATTTTCCCTTGCTCTTAAGAAAATGTACCACATAAGGAAACCCAAACCATATCTCTATAGAGTACGTTTTATCTATTTCACACTTATTCCTCACTCCACCTTTGTGTATCTTCAAAATATTCACTATTTTCAGATAGGTAAAATGCTTAAAAACGGTGATTCACGGCCACACCTTTGCATCATTAGGACAATACTGACCTCTAGTGTTCTAGGAGGTAGACAGACTAGGTCAGCACCATGCCTAACTTCCTGTTACTAAAGGACTTTAGATGTTTTTCTAAAGCACCATGAGAACTTCACTTAAAAAAAGAAAGAGGAGGAGGAGGAGGAAGAGAAGCAGGGGTAGATGGGGGAGGAGGAAGAGAGAAAAAAATCAGATTCTAACCTGTCCCTATCTGTTCTCTGAAGTAATTTCTGTACTTATGCCCTTAGAATCCTCTCTTTTAGAGAGGTTGACCGCTTCAGCACTCCTTTAGAATGCAAGCTTTAATAAAACCTTTATAAGGCATTACCACGAAATATAGATTCTGGATCTCTAAAACTTCTAGAAAGAAACATTGGCTCTGATTTGGACAATTTTCAGTAAATAACATCTGTCTAGTTCTCTTCCCTTTAGTTATAACTCTGGGTTGAGTATCTCTTTCGTATGGCCCTCTTGAACACAAGAGGTTGGGCAATGAAGTACAGGGACTCACACTAGTGAGTAGTGTTATTACCTTTCTCTCACCAGGATGATTCAGATCACAACAAGTAGTGTTAAAATGTCCCAATATAGTGAAACATTTCCGAGGTTCCAGTGGGATTAGCAGATGGGGGGCAAGCCCAGAAATGAAATAAGCCATCTTTGGAAAACACAGATGGCTTAATTGCATTCTTTATCATTTAGGAGTTTCCAGAACTGGAAAACTTCCCTTGCTCTGCCTAGAGAGGCAGCTGATCAATTGAGCTTAAACCTCTGATGGTTCTACAGATTTATCCAAGTTTGACTGAGTTCTTTAAATATCCAGTGCAGGTGGTGGATCCCCAGGTGTCCAGCCTCCCTACCTATTAATTAAACGCTCTGCACTTGCCGAGATTCAGTCTTGGACAACAGAGTGTACACTTAGTGCGCACTCTATGTGTTCTTTGGCACAACAATTTTGGGGTGAAGTGTGCATCAAAGCTCTTCCTCCTGTAACGGGGACATCCATTGATTTTGTGGTTTGACTTCATCGGGCCATGACTTTCAGGCCAAAACTCTCAATCCTGTTTAACCGATGCCCATTGGTTGCAAGATACCTCAACGGGAGCCTTCTGCCCAGCAGAGCTGAGAGCCATGTACAGTGAGGCACTGTGCATACTGCAAACCCCAGGCAGCCGCATTCAGAAATGAGCTGCGGTCACCCAGTGCGATGGCTGGGAGAATCTCCATCCCTGGGAGCTCAGCCCCAGGCGGCGCATACAATCTGAACCTGGGGCCTTCTCAAGGAAAAGCCCTGGCTGAGTTCACACAGGCATAGAACACGCAGCTACCTAAGCCTAAGGAAAAGGAACACGGGAGGCGACGGCAAAAGACCCTCCTTTCTCCCTTGAACTTTGCGATTTGGAAGAGAGCAAAAAACCAGCGGGGCTGGATCATCCGAGCTCTGCTAACTTTTGGGGTGGTTAGAGTGATGGAACCACACCAATCAGCATTTTTTTTTTTAACCTTTTCCTCTGCTCAGAGCAAACACAATTGAACACGCTTGGACAGTTAAGTGTCTTTACAAATGCTATCTTTTCCCACCTCAACCTCCCCACCCTCAGCTCCTGGTACTCACAGTTTGTCGCTGTTAATCCTAAATGCCACAAGCCGGAGAACAGCAAAGTGAAAACGCTGATCAGCCGTGGTACAGAATCCATTTCCCTCAAGTAAGCGGTCCCTCCCAATCGATTCCAAAATTCGCAGGCGCCCGCCGCGTCTTCTTCTTGCTCTGTGTGTGTCTCTTTCTCCTCTGCACCTCTAACCCCTTCCCACCCACCCCCTTGGAGAGGCACACGCTGCTTCACTCCATCCCGTGCCCAGACGAACTACCCAACCCGTAGCGGATCTTGTCGGCAGCCCAGGCTGGAGCTACAGTCCCCGCGACTGCCGCTTGCGGTGCTCGCCTGCCTCGCCCGCCTCTTCCTCTTCAACCCCCGCCTTAAAGATGCAAATCCAAACCCAACTGCAACCACAGGCGTCCACTCTGTGGATGCTGGAGCTAGAATCAACACCCGGCCGGCGCACAGCTCCTTATAGGCGCGCAGGGTGCGCGGCGCCGCCCCCGACTGGGCCCGCCCTGCGCTCCGGGATCCGAGCGGCCTGGGCCCTTCTGCACCCGACTCGGCGCTGTTCTCCTCCCACCACCCGCGATAAGCCCCGACATCTGGGAGGCGCAGGAAAAAGGGAAAGAGGAAGGGGCTTTTTCTGTTTCTTTCTCACAATATCCCCCACCCCCAATTTTGGGCTGAGTAAAGGAACTGGAATTTCAACAAGGTTCTCGAGGAACGCTGCGAGGGGACACTAAAGGAGTTGGAAGAAAAAACGCATTTGCAAGAAGTAGTATCCCATGCAAAGCTTTGCAAAGAGCTAGATGCTTTTTTTGCATTTTGCTCGCCCCCGCCCCCCGAAGGCTCGAATAATGCGATTTTATTTCCCCAGTGTTTATTTATTTATTTATTTATTTATTTATTCCTAGTATGGAAGGCTGATGAGTATTGATGATACAGATGACACGGGTTTAATGTTATGTCTGCTCCCCTGCTTTTCTGCCCGCACCTTGCTCCCTTCTCCCATCATTTCATCACTTAACACGTCTACTCTCCTCGCTGCACACACATAGTTTAGGACAGGTACTGCACGCGAGGTGGCCTGCGCTTTAGGTTCTGGAGCCCAAGTGGTTCGCTGGCGCCTGAAAGAGAGGAAGGGACAAACTGGGTGTGGTAACGATGACAATCAAAATAGGGATCCTGGTTGGCTCATAAGATGCCTTATCTAAGGGCTCCGCTGGAAGGATTTAAGTTAAAAAGGAAGGAAGGAAGGAAGGAAGGAAGGAAGGAAGGAAGGAAGGAAGGAAGGAAGGAAGGAAGGAAGGAAGGAAGGAAGGAAGAAAGGAAGGAAGGAAGGAAGGAAGGAAGGAAGGAAGGAAAGAAGGAAGGAAGGAAGAAAGAAAGGAAAAAAGAAAAGAAAAAAAGAAAAAGAAAGAAAAGAAATTGCGGAAAAAGTAGTTTTAGTCTCTTCCTAGAGGCTCCCTAGATGTTCTGTCTTTGGCTTCCAGTTTACATCTGGTGACTCTCCTGTTTTACTATAAATCAACTTACTTTGTTTTTATTGGAAGCTGTCAGAAAGCTGTCAAACACTAACATAATGAGGGACCACAATGATTTCTCCTGTGTGAAGCTTACAGTCGAATTGGATAGCATCACTACAGAGGAAGTTGATTTCTCCCTCCCCCTGTCTTCAGCAGTAGCAAATACACAGGCTTATTTTACAAGATACATTCCTGACAATCCTTGGTCTACAGCTGCCAGCTAGCTCATAGCTATCACAAATTGAGCTGGGTTTTCAAGCAGCTTTTGTGTGAATCCTGAGGTTACCCTGTGGTTTAAGTTAAAGCTGTACTCACATCATTGGAATACTTAAAGATATATGATTGACAACTGGATTAGCCACATTGTTATTTTAATAGAGAAGAACACTGAGGGACCTCTCACTTATTACCTACATGACCCTCTTGTCTTTAAGCTTCTAACTGAAAATAATTATGTAGTTACTAAATACTTGAGCAAGGGGAAGATTTCTCTACAGGCTTTAGTTATGGGGAAAACCCCATGCCAGGAGATGGTGAATCCCAAAGTATCAAAATTGAGGTTATCCAAGAAGCTGTCCTGATGGCAGGTGCCAGAATGAGAAGAGTGCTGGCTTTCAAAGCCCAGCAACTTGGGCTTTCTTCTTCTACTAAGGAACCCAGGAAGCTGCCACCGGATTCCTGGCCTTTGAGGATCTCAGGTTTAAACGCACCTTTGTGGCTAGTTTATTCATATCAAAAAATCTAGAAAAAAAATATGAACTATTATCCAGCTTGATATGTTATTTAACACTTAGGTATTTGAAAAAGAAATAAATTATTGCAAATATAGTTTATGTTCCTTTTGCATTCTTTTTATCCGTCAGTTTAAGAACACAATTTTTTAATTCCCTTTTGAATTCTTGTCTGATCCCATTCATACCTTTTTCATTCCTATTTATCATGTTTTTATACTTTTACCACACATATCTACGTTCTTAAACAATATTGTTTTTGTATAGTATTGTTTTGATTGTATGTGTATGTGTATATATATACACACACATATATATATATATATATATATATATATATATATATATATATATATATATTACACCAAACTGTCTCATTTTGCACCTTGCAATTTACTTATTATGTTTTTGGAATTTGTGCATTTGGATACATGTACTTCTATTTTTTTTATTTTAACTACTGTATTATATTTCACTTTTTATGATTATACCGCAATTCATTTTTTAATTCTTCTGTTTATTAATCTACAGATTATTTCTAGTTTTTTTCTCAACATAAACTATATAATCTCGTACTATCCCTTGTTTTTTCTCAAAGAGGTACTTGGGAGTAAATTTTTTTGATCATAGGAAATGTTTATCATCAGCTTTAGTATGTATGTATTGCTAGTTTCTCTATAAAATCGTGCTACTAATTCATCCTCATCTCTGCCAACAGCAGTGTGTGAGGTTTCTCTTAGCTCCACATCCTTACCAACACTTTTAAGACCCCTCAGATTACAAATGTGAAAATGATACCCATAGAATATATTTCTTTAGTCGC
Source organism: Macroglossus sobrinus (assembly GCA_004027375.1). Taxonomy (NCBI): domain Eukaryota; kingdom Metazoa; phylum Chordata; class Mammalia; order Chiroptera; family Pteropodidae; genus Macroglossus; species Macroglossus sobrinus. The sequence goes on along the minus strand of PVKZ01004198.1, from coordinate 36,680 downwards.
TGAGATTAATATTCTATTATATCATTCTACTTTTTACATTTCTCAAAAAATATTAGTTAAATAAACTATTTCAAAAATTAAGATGTTCGCTCCATTTTCTAACAGAATGACTTAAAATGACTCTGTGTTGGTAAAATATACTTGGATTATATATTAAAAGGCAATCAGGGAAATTTGTTATATAAAGTCTCCAAACTGTACATGTTCTTCAAGTTATTAAACACTGTAATTCTGCATTTATGGATATCCATATGAAGACCTTGTGTATTGTGTATAAGTTACACCAATTTAAAGTCCTGTTTACAATTGTTTTTTCTCTCTCAAACACACCTGTTCTCAGAGCAACTTTGAGACTTAAACAGCAGACATTTGTCTAAGATTTTAATGTTTCAGTGAGAATACTGCAGCTCTGAATGTGGGGAGGAGCAAGCAGCTGTTTCTTTTACACAATAGCCTAAACAATTCCACCTTCTGAGGGCATTTTGCCAGCAAGTTTTTATTAGCTATGGAATAGTAATACTATTAAAACTGTTTCAGACAGATTGATATGTATGTATCGAAACTCTATTGTAAATCTTTTAGTTTGGTAAATATTCCTATGGAACAGTGGAATAGAAGCTGAATAATCTCCCTCCCATCATGTTCCTTGGTATAGAAGAAAAACTCATACTTGCAGAGTGCCTTGTTTTGAAGAAGCTTACAAATCCTGCACAGACAGAGCACATTGATTGCTAATAGGGAACGAGGAATCTTCATGCCCTCTTCATTTTCCCTTGAGTATCCCCACTTTTTTTCCTCTTACAAGAGTAGAATGGAAAGAATCATTCATTAACTGAAATCTTAAATGTCAAATATTCAACAGGTGGTTTGCCTCATTAATTTTGTAATCTCATGTAATGCATAGAGAAGGTATACTTGGTCATCTCTATTTTCTAGATGGGTCCTAAAAGAAGATGGATTGAAATGTTAAATATCATACAGAAATAACGGCCTCAACCCATATGGCACTTGAAAATAAAAACCTCCTGTTCTGTTTCCTTTATGTTTAGAAAGCTAATAGGTAAAATTCACTAGGACCTATGAGTATCTGGCATGTATAGGAGAAGAGTCTGCATTGGTTACAGTAAGCAACTCTGTTTTGAGTATCAGTGCTTTTAGATATTTCAACTTTACATATTATGGTTTTTTTGTAAAGATTAAACAAAGACTTCTCTTGCACGCATAAAAATATTGATGTAGCAGAACGTTAATTTATTTCATTTTATTATTTTCCTTTCTAATGCTTATTTTCATTCTTATTTTGTTTTGTTTCCCCTCTTTATAGTATGTGGCCAGTAATATGCAATACCTATAAGTATAAGAAATGAGGGAAAAGTTCTGCTCTCATGGAACTAAAAATGATTTAGGAAAATATAATGTAAACACATTAAAAAGTTAAAATAAGTTGATATGTGATTAAGTGCTGCATGGCTCAGATAAAAATTACTATAGGAGTTTATAAATTGATAAAGATTGTTCCCTCTGGGAAAGAAAACTTGCAGTTGACATAAAGAAGAAGTTCTATGTCTCTTTGGGTATAAAGGGATTCGAGTCACTCTGGGCCATAAAGATTGTCATTCAAGTCAGGCTAAGTCAGGTATATTTGCCTTGACAGGAAAGTTAAATCTTAGGATAATGAAGGCAGAAGTCCACTTGTGCAAAAGAGTGGACTTTTCTATTAGGGCAAATGGGCTTTAGCCAAATTATGAGAAAAACTTACTTAGCCTCTCTCCACTACTGCTCTCTCCTAGTCTACTTCAAACTCAATTTCATCACCATAATATTCACCCTTACCACCAAAATGAGTCATCTGTTCTCATCTACATCCTGCAAATGGAACAACTCTTCAGATACCTTTACCTGGAATGCACATTTCTCAGCTGATAACATGCCATGCTGTTTATGTGTACTACTTTTTCTTCCTTCTATGGGATGCTTCTTCCCAGTTGGCTAATTTGCACTCACCATTCAAATCCACCCTTCTCTTGAGGTCTCTACTGATTACTGTGTAATGTTTCTGGTCACATGTTTTCTGTGTTAGTTTCTCAGTTAATATTCAACTTAGAGTCTTTAGCACTCAGTAGGCTTTAAGAAATACTTGATGAATGAATAATGTTAGTTATAAAAATGTCTTATCAATCACGCTAAGTGAAATAAGCCAGACAAAGTTGAAAACCATATGATATCACTTATTTATGGGATATAAACCTAAAAGCAACAAATGAACAGGACAAACAGAGACTCATGAAAATGGACTATACACTAGTGATTACCAGAGGGAACTGGGGAGGAGGAAGGTAGAGTAAAAGGAGTCAAATATCTGGTGATGTTAAAAAATTAAAAATAAATAAATGATAAATAGATAATTGTTTAAAAGTCTTATCAATTTTTTTAGAGGTCGCATCCACCCTACCCTGCCTTGCCCCCATCCATGTGTTTTACCAGATTTAGGGGCTTCTTTGAGGGCATTTATCTTTATTAACCTTAGAAATCACAGTGCTGATTTTATGGATAATCAGTGGGGATGCAGTTTAAGATAGTATCTTGATAGTTCGTTCTCCTAGTCATATAGTTTTCAAATACTGGATTTAGTTATTAGGAGGAGTTTACCCTCTAAAGTATATATAGCCATATTTGTATAAATCCAGACATGCCACATTCAAAAACATGTGAAAAAAGGACCTCTCTTCTCCACTTGGTTCTGGCTCTCTCTGAAGGATGTTCTGCCTACAATTACTGAGAAGTCATTTGTGATATATATCATGTTTCAGGAGAAACCTGTTTGGAGAGCTTTAATGAAAATGGTCTGAACTTAGAATCAGAAACCCTGAGTATTAGCCTTGGCTTTGCAGCTTACCAGGTATGAGACCTTGAGTACATAAATTGGTCTCTTTGAGATTCAGTTTCTACATCTATAAATTATGAATTGTGAGAATTCCTGGCTTAGGTATTTTTTGCATAGTGGATAGAATAACACATGCAAAAATTTTTTTTATATAAACACCACTTATAAATATTATAACCTAGCTCAAAGAAAACTATTTATTCAGCCCCTTATCTCTGGATTTGTCATGCATTTCTTTGCCAATTTATCCCTAGAGTAAAAATACATGCAAATATCTAAACAGATTATCCATTCAATGGGAAATATGCATAACTCATTACTCAAAGGCATCACAATAAATCAACCAACCAATATTAATTTATCAAGTAACATTAATATGCCTAGACTCATATCAATTACTTTTGGTTAAATAGGTGCCATAAATGAGATAACCTGTCCTATCTTCACAATTCTTACATGCCTCACAATTTATAAGTGAGGCAATAACATATACAAACATAAGTAATACAAGCTTATATGTGAAAAACAATCAAATGTTATGTTTTTTAAATCCATTGAAGTGGCAGAGGTTATTGATTTCTTGATCAACAGCCATTGCCAACTTTTTCCTTGATTGCAAAATAGGCTGGTGAGGAAATTATGATTTAACTCAGCCTACCAGAGCAATCACTTTCTCCTTTGAGATTGATTATCTGGAACTTGCTGTGTGGCCCAGTTCTGACCAACAAGGAGAAGGAGAAATGTTTTCTCTGGGAGAAGAGAAGAGTGTGAATAAAAATCCTATTGTCCCTGTGGTTTTCCTCACAACTTGGACAATATCTCATGAATGCATAAGGTTTATATCTACAGTGCCTAATTGGGAACATGAGAAGATGGCCAGGAAAATGACATGGCAAAAAGCAAAGAGAGACATTTTATAGGTCTTAATTACAATTTATTTTTGCTCTGGAACAATAAATGTCTGTATTGTTTAAGCCACTGCCAGTTAATTCTTTAGAGAAAAATAGAGCGATGTTTATTAAATATCAGCCTGCAATAGAAATTTTGAATTTGCTTTCTTTTCTAGAATCATGGAACAATTGTGACAAATATATTATTAGGCAGATAAGGATACTGAGACTTATGAAATTTAAGTAACATTGTCCAAAGCACAAAACTGTTAAGTAGAAACACAGAAGTACTGACTGCAGAATTTTGGCTGATAACATTATCGCTCAGTGCCACAAATACTCAGAAATGAAATCTATCCATTAAATCTTATGTGTCTGTATCTCTCTCACACTCTGTGTGTGTGTGTGTGTGTGTGTGTGTGTGTGTGTGTGTGTGTGTACGCTCATTTAACCTGACCACTTCAGGTAATTTTTTAAAAATTTCTACTTAAAAAAAAATCTTTAGGGTTACTGATATCATGCTTTTATTTCTCAGGGAATAGCTGTCTCTAAAATCATCTTATTACTAATCAAAAAAAAAACTAATGAGCAACAGGAATCTGTTCTGTTCTATGTACAAATCTGATCTTTATGCAAGTCATACTGACATCTGAACATAAGATCTGTGATAAACCACTATTATGAATTCTTACAAAATGTTTATATTTTCTAAGAGTATATTTTTCAGGAATAAATTATTTAGCAGGAGAAAAGCTGATTTCAAAGGCCTTATTTCATGATGTAAGCTAATCCTGAGTATGTATGTCCTTTAATGCTTTTTTTTCATTTTTTAAATTTTATTAAATTTATTGGGGTGACATATGTTAATAAAATTATACAGTTTTAAAGTATATAATTCTATAATGCATCATATACATATTACATTGTGTGTTTACTACCTAAAGTCAAATATCATTCTGTCACCATATATTTGATCTTTTTCTTTTCTACCTCCCCCCACATCCCATTTTTTCTCTAATAACCAGTAAACTGTTGTCTGTGTCTTTAAGTTTTGTTAGGTTGCTTGTCTTGTTCATTTGTTGCTTTTAGTTTTATACTCCACATATAAGTCAAAGCATATGGTTCTTAACTTTTTCCATCTGACTTATTTCACTTAGCAAAATATTCTTAAGATCTAGTCATGTTATTGCAAATGGTAGTATTTTATTTTTTCTTATGGCTAAGTAGTATTTTATTGTATATATGTATCACATTTGTCGAAAGACACTGTGGTTGTTTCCATGTCTTGTCCACTGTGAATAATGCTGTAATGAACATAAAAATACATGTATACTTTGAAAACTAATAAATGTTTTAAAAATTTTAGGTAGATATCCAGAAAAAGAATTGCTGGGTCATACATTTGTATTATGCTTAATTTTTTGAGGAAACCACATTGTTTTCCATAGTGGCTGTACCAATTTACATTCCCAACAGCAATGTATGAGGGTTCCTTTTTCCCCACAACCTGTCCAACACTTGTGATTACTTGTCTTATTGATAGTTATTATTAATAACAAGTATAAGGTGGTATCTCATTGTGGTTTTAATTTCTATTTTTCTTATATTTAGTGAAACTGGACATATTTTCACGTGTTGGCCATTTGTATGTCTTCTTGGGAAAACTATTTAGGTCTTCTGCTCATTTATTAATTAAATTGTTTGTTGTTGTTTTTGAGTTATATCAATTCTTCATACATTTTGAATATTTGCCTGCTATCATTGTTTGCAAATATCTTTTTCTATTTGTTGTTTGCCTTTTTTGTTTTGTTGCAAAAGAAACCACCAATGAAACAAAGAGGTCTTTTCAAAATTAAATCAGCATAAAAAACACAATATAAAACATCTATGATTTGCTTTTTATTAACATTTTAAAAATGGTGGAATGAATGTTAGCTTAGAGCCAGCAAGGGATATGTTGACCACCGGGGGTGGAAAAGGAGCAGATTTGAGACAGGAGAATGGGAAAGTTTGTTGGTTGCTGACATGTTCATTTGGGAACAAATAGAGAGAGGATACAAGAGGAGGTAATGAAACAGAAAAACAAATCTGTTGACTTATTTAATTTTTTCTTACAACTTTGATATTATGTCTATTAAGATATTATGCAAGACCAAGAATAATAAAAGTTAATGATCCAATATGTTAAATAAAATGTAAGATCTTAATTATTCTTATTTTTATTAAAAAATAAATATACCACCTATCTCTTCCAGTGCAAAACAAAGTTTTTTACGCACTTAAAGCTGTGTACTTTTGAAAAAAATATATATTTTCAGGGTTTTATATATACAGATATCATGATATATACATTTTGATTATATATCATTTCTTTATAGCACCATTTTACTTCCATTTTCTTTGTAAGTCACTTTAATCACTCTTTTCTAAGTGCCTTCTCTGTGCTAACCCTGTGTGAGGCACTGCAGATATTACCTTAATTAGTCAAAATCTGTGGTTTGAGGGGATTGTGGCCTACTATTGTAGACGAAATACCTTCAGATTGCTGAGAAAATTGCTATGTAGCCAATATACTTTTTTGTTTGTTTGTTTTAGCATTCAATAAACTCTATTTCAATGCTCTAAATCTTACATAAATAAGACTTAAGAAAATTTTTATTTAAAATTTCTAAAATAAGAAAATTTGTAATAAGAATAATGAAGTAAATTAATTTAAGTGGAACATATCTTGATTCAATTCACACAATATTTCTCTACTTGGGAATCTGCCAATGTATAAGTGGATGCTAGGGGTGCATAGACAGTATCTGCTCTGAAACTTTATACATTTTAAGAAAGATAATTTTTTACAAGCAAAAAAATAATTAAAAATTATATAGACAGCAGTTGGCAAACCTTAATCTGTAGGTCTAATCTGGCTGCTCCTTGTTTTGAACAACACACAAGCTATGAATATTTGTTTACATTTATAATAAATTGAACAGAATCATTCAAAGAATAATATCTTGTGACACATGTAAATTATATGAAATTTAAATTTCAGTTTCTATAAATAGTTTTAATAGCCATGCTAATTTGTTTGCTGTTATTTAAGGCTGCCTTTGCATTAGAACTGAGGAACTGAGAAATTTTCACAAAAACTATATGACCTGCAAAGCCTAAATTATTTACTAAGTGACTCTACTGACTTTTGATACAGTATAACATTAGAACAGAATACAAGGTACAGAAGTACTCTACAATTAAAGAATTTATGTGGTTCATCCATCTATTCAGAACTTTTTTATCAATAAACTTTTTTGTACCAGTGATCATGAGATAAGTTGATTAACAAAATATTCTCTAAAGTATTGGAAAATATAGACTATATATAGAGATCTGGGGTGTTTATTAGGAAGAATTAAAAACATTTCCACTGGATGAGTTCAGTTTGAATCTTCATGCTACTACTCATTTCATTTTCATTACAAGTATAAAATATAATTGAGTGGTTCTAATTCCTCTGATTTTTGGAGATTATTGAACAATTTTCATTACTTTCCGATAAACTTTTGTTGCTAAGTATTAACACTATGTTTCTATTCATGTTTACATTTTAATATTTATTGTGGCATACTTTCAAACTAACAAAAATTGTCAGGATGGAATAAAGAACTATCATATATTTTTTATTTTCAACATTTTAAAAAATAATAAAAAATATTTACTAATCTCCCTCCCTCTCTCCCTCCCTCTGCCAATCTTCTCTCTCTCTCTCTCTCTCTCTCTCTCTCTCTCTCTCTCTCTCTCTCTCTCTCTCTCTCTTTCTCTCATCCTTTCTTTCTCTCTTTCCTCTCTCTTTCTATGGCTATAACCTCCCACAGTTCCTCTAGTTCTCTGACTCACCCAACACCTGGATTAATATAAATAAAGGTTCAGAAAGTGAGAAAGCAGAAAACAGTCATGGGAATTTATAAATACTTGTGATTTAATATGTTTTGTCTTTGTCCAACAACTAATTATTTACAATTGCATTGCATGCTAGCAAGAATAACTCCAAGGCACTGGGAACTCATACCTGGAAGGAGGTTTAACCAAATCTTGAGTCTAAAAATGTTCCTAGGAAAGTAAGTTTTGTGATGAGCAGAAATGGATGGGAAAAGAATGGTGTGTGTAAGAAAATTGGAGGAAGGAGTAGAATAGCCAGAAGGAAGATAACCAGAATTACCAGTGGCTTTTAAATGAAAAAGTAATTTAGCTGAGTGTCAGACTACAGAAAATTTGATAAATGTTTGTAAAAGTTATTGTAAGAATTTTTTTTTAAAGGATAGGAGTGACTAGTGGTTTCATATTGTGTAGTTCATTGGCTACAAATGCCAGTCAGGTCATTTCCCACAGATGTATTATCAGTTATAGTGAGATAAACTGTGACTCCTCATTCAACATGTTTTTATTATAGGACTGTTTAACACATTACTCAAAGAAATAAAAGCTTACAGATTTGAGATCTGGTGTTTGAAATATTACACATATATTAAGTGTTCACCTCACCTTAGATGTATGATATAGAGGCTAAATAATGTAAATTATTTACATCTGTTAAAGGGGATGTCACCAGATAATAAAGTAGCTGTGAAATCAAAGATGAATTTTAAAAAAATGCAGTTCTTGATGCTTAAAGCACTCATTAAATGGTTATTATTCATAATTTCGTGTCATTAAATAAAATACGTTAACTTCCAGCAAGTCCTGGTTGGAACCATTTACCGACTTTCCTGTAGCAAAACTTCATGGATTTAGCAAGATCATAGTTACTGTCTTTATCAAAGATAATCATATTCTCTTGGGGAAACAAGACGTTTATAATGTAGCCTATGCAATTTTTATAAGTGTTTGACAATTGTCTGGCAATTTGTTTCTGGACTATGATTTATTATCTGAAGAACTAATATGAGGTTTCAGAATCTAAATGATGATACTGCACTCTCAAAGAAAATTTGTTTTCAACACAGTCAAAAAAATAAGCATAATAAATTATGCCTTAAAAATTTATAATGAGGGAAAAGATGAAAAACAATATATTTAAAGAGGACTTTAAAGTAAAAGCAAAAAGGTGTAGCTCAATGATTTTTGTCAGAAGGATTAGAGATTGAGAAAGATCAGACTTATAGATGATGAAATTCAAAAGGTAGATACAAAATTTACTAGACAAATACTTCTCAAGGAAATTCCAATGCTCAGAATTTACTGACTTCATCTCTGCCTCCCAGTGTAAAACTCATTTTCTTCAGTGTGGCATATTTTCCTAGTTTAGGAAAAAGTCATCTCAAACATATAACTTCAGGAAGAATTTGCCTGTAATGTTCTGAGAATGACAAAACTTGTTTTCTTTCAGAAATGCTCTTGCTATATTCCTGACATTCTATATAAAATGGAATTTTCATTTTTTTCTCTTATTTATTAGAACACCTGATTAATGAAATTCAAAATTTAGATCTTGGTTTTCTAGCAATTTTTTATTTGATGAAATTACGAACTAGATTCAGCATGAGTCAATGAATTACCAGTGTGCAATTTTAGATTTACAGGATTGGATGGAATTCAGTTAGATTTTGGGAAAAGGGTATGTATGAATAAAGTATGTATCAAATTTAATCTTGATTAGACTTTTCATATGGGGAATTTTAATTATTTCAGCTCACCATTTTGAACTATTTAACTTTATAATGATTATTGTTTTCTTTCAAACAGAAAATAAAGCAAGCCAGATGTGTTTAGAGGAAAACACGGGAAAATAATAACATCATTTAATGTGTTATAATTGTGAAGAAGAAAATTAAAGACTTTAGCAACCAGTTTAGTTTACAAAAGATCACATTTCTCTACTAGGATTGAGTTAAGAATACAAGTTATTTGGCTATTATTATCAAGACTTGTAATCAAAGCATGCAATTACATGGTATTTTTTGCTTTGTTTTTGTTTTGTTTTGTCAGTTTGTCCGTCTGCCCACATGGGTTAGTTCTGCACAACAGTAGATTGTGATAAAAGCATTACACATATTTTCTTTTTGGATAATTTCTGTGGACATGTTTGATGCATGTGTATTTCTAAACCCTTTGCTATAGGTTTTAGTGTGTGTATTGAAAGAGTCAAACAATTTTTAGTTTATATTCAATAAACATCGAACACCTACCAGATATTGGGTCTCATGTTAGTTGAACCAGCTATCCTATCATGATGAATGAGACATGTTCTGAGTCCTCAAAATGTCCCCACATGTGGATGACGAGGCAAACACTAAGTTCACTAAATATATACTAAATAATGAGTTAACCAGGAGAAGTTAGAACAGAAATAAATGGACTTTGCCTACCTGGAACCCAGCAGGACTAAAGTAATTTGAATTCAGAGCTGACAAATAAGAGACTTCATTTGTTATAAAAGTAAAGGAGGGAATTTCAAGGGAGGGCAAAGGCCCAAAGTTATGAGTCATTGTATCATATGCTGAGTAAAATTTGAACATTTCCAGTAGTCTAGAATAAATGTCATGTACCTGGAATTCATACAGACACAATGAGAAGAATAAATAGTGAATATGTCAATATTGTCTATATTTCAGGTTAGTTAGAAAGAAGATTTGAGAGCAGAAGGCAAAATGTTAATCCAAAGTAAGGCCATTTTTATGTTTAGGTTTAGGAAAGACTATAGATATTACTATTATGTTGTAGAAATATAAGATATGATTATGTTTTCAAATTTATTAAATATAATTTTATTTTCTTGTGATAAGAACACTCAGTATGAGACTTACCATTTTAATACATGTTTAAGTATATAACACAGTATTGTTTACAATAGGCACTATGTTATAGAGCAAATCTCTAGAAATTATTTATCTTGCTTAACTAAAACCTAATGCTCATTGATTAACATTCCTCCCTCCTCCCAACTCCTGGTAACTACCATTCAACTGTCTGAGTCTATGAGTTTTACTATTCTAGATATCTCATAGAAGTAGAATTATATAATATTTGTCTTTCTGTGACTTACTTATTTTACTTAGCATAATGTTCTTAAGGTCCATCCATGTTGTATAATATTGAGGTTTTTTTCTTTTTAGGACTAAACAATATTTCATGTATGTATATATCATATTTTCTTTGTCCATTTATCTGTTGATGAACATTTAGTTTACTTACACATCTTGGCTATTATAGACACTGCCACAATAAACATGGAGTGCTAATATTGCTTTATGATTCAGATTTCTATTTTTTGAATAAATACCCAGAAGTTTTATTGTTAGGTTATCTGATAATTCTATTTTTAGTTTTTTGAGAACTCTATATATTGTTTTCCAAAGTTCTGTACCATTTTATATTTTCACAAACAGTATACAATGGTTCCAATTTCTCTATATCTTTACCAATACTTATTGTCTTTTTTTCACCCTAATAAATATGAGGTAATATTATTGTGTTTTTTATTTAAATTTTAAACATATTTTTAAATTAGAAAGTGTAATGCCTTCAGTTTTGTTCTTTCCGAAGTTTTTTCTGGCTATTCAGGGTCCTTTAGGTTCCATAGGAATTTTAAAATTGTAGAAGAAAGAAAATAATAAAAAATAGAGCAGAAATAAAAAAAAATACACAAAAGAAAAATATCAGTAAAATTTATAGGTGTTTTTTTTGAAAAATTAACAATGCTTGACAAACTTTAGCTAGATGAAGAAAAATAGAAGTGAATACTCAAATAAGTACAATGACAAAAAAGGAGACATTAAATCTAATGTCACTAAAGTAAAAATAATTATGAGACTGTTATGAACAATTACATATCATAAAACTGAACAACCTAAAATAAACTGATAAATTTCTAGAAACATACAACCTGTTAAGATTAAGTCATAAAGCAAAAGAAATTTTAAACAGACCTATAACTAGTAAAAAGATTAAATAAAATATCGAAAACCTCTGTGTAAAAAAATACCATGATAAATGGCTTCACTGGTGGAGTCTACCAAACATTTAAAGAAAACTTAACACCAATTATTTTACAATTCTATGAGAAATTTGAAGAATACCAAACACTTCTAAACTCATTTTATGAGGTCAGTGTTATTATAACACTAATGCAAAAAAAAAGAAAAAGAAAAAAAGATATTACAAGGAAACTCTAAGCCAATATTCTTAATGAATACAGATGAAAATATCCTCAACAAAACAATAGTAAATTGAATTTAACAGCCCCTTTAAAAGGATTAAACACTGTGACCAGGTAGAATTTATCCCTAGGATACAAAGACGTTTTGACTTTCAAAAAACAATTTTTATGATATACCACATTAACAGAATAAAGGGTAAAACTCACATAGCCATTTAAATGGATGCAGAGAAAGTCTGACAAAATTCAACATTCTTCCATGATAAACTCTGAACAAATTGGGAATTGCAGAAGTTATCTCACCATAATGAAGGGCAAACATGAAAGTCCACAACTAATATCTGAGGGATAGCAGAATTTGCCACTTCAAAATATTGAGGATTTTTTTGCCTATTGATTATTTTAAGCTGGTTATTTTTAAGAAACAAAAGACTCATAAAAAACCTTACACCTTCCCCTTACTGCCAAAAAAGATTTATATAGAGGACCTGCTCCAGGAAGGGAGCTATCATATTAGGTGTGACAGACAGGAAGGAACCTAGAGAGCTCCATATTAAAAATTGCTCTATAATTAAAGATTGCCCAAAAAAACGTTTGTTTATCTTATATTTGCTTTTCTATCTCTTTGTGAATTGCCTTTGTCCCCTTTGAAGTCCTAAGCCATTATCCTCTCTCCACCTTTCTCCTTAGCTCAAAATGGCATATACAGTCAATTTGCCTAAGGGCCCGTATTTTTATAAAACCCTTGTAGGTATATATGTAATTAAATTTGCACCCCTGTAGGTACTTATGTAATTAAATTTTCTCCTGTTAATCTGCCTTGTATCAATTTAATTCTTAGGCAATCATAGGACTGGAAGTCCTAGCCAGAGCAATTAGGCAAGGAAAACAAATACAGGCATTAAAATCAAAAAAGAAAAAGTAGCATTGTTCCTCTCCACAGATAACATGGTTGTATATAGAAAACCCTAAAGACTCAACACACACATAGGTACACACACACACACACACACACACACACACACACACACACACAGAACTATTATAATTAATAAACAAATTTAGTAATGTTGCAAAATACAAAATCAAAATATAAAAATCAGTTGCCTTTCTGTACACTAACAATTAATTGATTATCTAAAAAGAAAATTAAGAAAACAACCTGTTTACAATAGCAATAGCACCAACAAAGAATAAAATAGTTAACAATAAAGTTAACTAGGGGATTGAAATACTCAGCTATAGAAATCAACAACACATTGATAAAAATTAAACCCAAACAAATATAACGGTATCTGTTTTTATAGATTAGAAGTCTTAATATAGTTAAAATGTTTATACTAACAAAACGATCTATACATTTAATGCAATCCTCATCAAAATTATAATGGTATTTTTTATGAAGGTAGAGAAAACAATTTAAAAATGTCTTAACTTTTTATTATTTACAATCACTTGACACTATTATATATATGCTCAGTAATTGTATGTTCTCTTTTTTCCCTTAAACCTTATCCTAGCACAGAGATTTTTGTTCCACCAGTACATAGTTCAATAGGCTTTTCTTATTATGCTAGAAATCTCACAACTTTAAAAGATATAATAAAATGACTTAGCCATGATCCACAATTTCAGACATCTTTGTAAGAATCAATGAAAATTACACTGTACTTGGGTAAAGAAATTATGATATGCACATCAAGAATTGCCAAATTGCTCATACTTTGTTTTCCTGAGATGTCACTCTGGTGGAATAACTAAAGATAATTTTTTTTAAATATAGAACTTATTGTAAGGAAGTTTTCCTAAATATAGAATCATAAAAGTACACAAGAACATTTATTGCAGCTTTCTTTTTAAGAGTAAAAATTATAAGTAGTCTGCCCCTATTTTATGATAGGTTGGCAAATAAATTTTGTGTATACATAAAAAAAAATTCAAACAACATTGTTGGGAGCCATTCTTGCTGAATGCCCTACAGACAGGGTTAAAGTTGCCTGCAAGCTAGAAGTTTGCAGAGTAGGTGGGCTCGTTATTGAAAGAGAAAGTTTGGCTTAATGGATAGTTTGTTGCAGAAGGAGGAAGTTTGGCTTAATGGAAAGAGTTGAATGTTCCTTGCCCCAGGAAATAAAAGACAGAAAACAAGAACAAAGATGTTTTGAGAGAACTTATGTAAAGTTCAGCAATTGTTTGCATATCTGTGGGTGTTGCTTCTCATGCACATCCTAGGGTATAAATATGCTGTGCTTAATAAACTCGGAGCTCAGTATTCACTGTTAGCCCTCCTGACTCTATCTTCTGTCTTTCTCTCTCTTTTTTTCTCAATCCTTACTCCCCATCTCGGAAACTGTTCGATCTTAGCCGGCTGGCTCCAGCACAACATCACATTACAAATCACAATTATAGAGAAAATATAGACCTAAAAATTACACGACATACTAATGGAAAATTAGCCTACAGTGTGGATTCAAAATTTATTAAGAATATGTATATTATGAATACATACGAACAGATAATATATTGGAATAAGTAATAAAGACATTGCAGGATTTTCCCATTAGAATATTTTCTTTTGTGTTTTTCTATTCGTTATAATGAAGTAATGAATATAACCAAGCAAAAGAAAACCACTAATAATGACTAAATAAATTTAAATTTTAGCATTCTAATTGTCAAAGGTTAATGATATTAAATTAATCTACTAATTAGATAACCTCTTGTGAGAAGTAAGAGGTAGAAGTGAGATGTCATTGTGTGTTTCCAATGAAGAATCTGACAATAAAATTGTATGGAAGACGAAATATGAGAGAAGAAAATTGAAAAAATCAATGTGATTGGCTTTCTGCATATGCTAGGCATACATGTGGGTCTGTGCTATAATTCTTACACATACACCTCCGGTTTACTAATGATGATGAATATGAATCACTTTATTGGGTGATCATGAAGCTGCCACATATACTCCTTCATCAGTTTCCTCCTATAAAATGAAGACATTTGTCCAATAATTTAAAAGTTTATCTCAGCTTTTAGTAGTATTTTATGTCAACATGGCCCTATACATATTTTGAAAGGATTTAGTGAAACCCATCATAAAAGATGTGTTTAATAAAAAAAAAAATGCTAAATGGAGGTCTTGGGCCTGTCCTAGTGCTGTAGGGGGTTATGAACCTATTTGCATGAATGCATCTAGAGGGTAATATTCAGGCAATGCCAGGTGGGAAAGAGGGAGGATTAGCCTAAGGGTTTGTAGGATGTAACCTATAATCAGCTCCTCAGCTGAGTGACCTGAGGCAATTTATTCGACTGTCATTGCCCTCAAATGTTCCACCTATAAAAGAGTCTAATAATAGCTTCCCCACCCTTTTTTTCAAGACTTCCTGATTGATATATTGTACCTGCAAGCACTTTAAAAAATACTGGCAGTTAATAAAGTACTAACTACACAATAGATGCTTTATATAAACTAGTTATGAAAGAAAGACTAAATTAGCTTTAATCAATCACAGCATTTACTAGAGTGAGAAGACGACCAGTCATTCACTGTTGAAACACTAAAATTCTTTGATCATTTTGGAAAACAATCACTCAACGTTTATTTGGAGGCTTGAAAACATCATTAAACTTTGACCCAGAAATCTCAATTTTGATGATCAATTCTAAGGAAATAACACTAGAAATCTATTCGTAGCAGAATTGTACTTCACCTCTGAATTTAAAAGCAGATAATTCTTAACCATAGCAGGTTGATTTACTCAATTAAGGTATGGTTAATCAGACTATGATAGTCATTAACGATATTGTCAAAGATCTTAGAAGTGCCTCTTCGTATTACTAAGAAGAAAACCAAGACAAATCATATACAAAGGATTTATCACAACTTTGTAAAATGTATAAACATAAAATCTGAAAGTATTTGTCTTTTGGTGATGGGATTTTTCTAGTTTATTGAATTTTCACAGTACATATAATATAATATAATATAATATAATATAATATAATATAATATAATATAATATAATATAATACTGTATTATATTATAATATTATAATATATTATTTTGTGACTGGAAAATATCTCTTAACAAATCTGAAATGATTGTCACTTATTGCAAAAAAAAAATAAAGTCTGAAATTACTGACTGGCTCGATGACAGAAAAATCTTAACTCATTATTTTTTTGTTTCATTCATGCACATTGCACAGTCCTACTATATTTAACATACTTTGAACAGATCGATTGTTTTTTATTTTTATTTTGGGTTATGTATTTTTTAGGAAGATAGCTAGTGAAAAATTAATATTCAGAAATCAAGATGGGATAATTTAAGATCTAAGACATGTAATGTCAGTTTTTAACAATGTTTTTCTGGATGTGTGAAAAAACTGGAAAAGAGAGAGTATAATTGAGTGCTCCAAAGGACAGCATTGCTTCTTTAAAAAAAAAAAATTAAAAGTATCACAATATGAATTAAGAAATGAGAAAAGAAGTGAGACAAAATTGCTGCATTAAAAAAATCCAAGTGTTATTTCTTAAGTCTTTTGATAAATGTGGTCACTAGGTTGTAGTTTAAGGTGTTGTATCCTTGTCATTTTCTCACTTCAGGGAGGTTTCCCTCATTTCACCCACACTTACCCTTGCCAAATTTCTGTAAAGGAGAATGTGAAAAAAAGTTAGCAAAAAAAAAAAAAAAAGCCTACAGTTGACATTCTAAATATATCTAAATGTGTTAAATTGCAGTGACTTCTTAAGGACATCAAGGTTTCTGGGACACAGACATTTTAATTCAGACAAACCTTATCTGCAATGTGCAAAATCTGAACCAGTCACAGGACTCAAGCTGGTTTAATTGCTTAGAGGTTACAGATTGTGTTCATCATTTTAACTCTTTCATAGGTAAGAATGGGAGGAAATGAGATGTAGTTGTTTGGGATCAAGGCAGTCCATATTCAAAAGGATAGCTCTGCCATTTAATACCATCTAATTTGGAAAATTTACTTCACCACCATATCACCTCCCTATGACTAAAATGCTTGTGAGTGTTTTTATCACACTGCTGTAAGGATTACACTAGATAACACATGAAATCATGTCTGGCCCAGAATTGGTAGTCAGTAACTAAATGTTCCCCCAGTTACATATAAAGATATATTTAAAAAAAAATTAAATGGAATCAGAATTGTGCTTTCATGATCTTAATCTGGTAGTAAAATGGAAGATGCCTTACAATAGGACTGATAACTTGCTGGGAGAGAAATTAGGCTGCATTTTTAATGATCCATATATGAGTTAATATGTACCAGAGGGGAACTAATATTTATAAAATGCATTTGAGAAGGCATTGCAAAAAATGACACAAGCTCAGAAATGAATTGGTAAGGGGTCAAGCAAAAATAACAGAATAGAGCTTGTGTGATTCTAGAGACTTGGCTTTACAATATTGGAAGCACAGATATCTTTGAGATCTTAAAGTCTTGAAAATAAAATTGAGGGATTTTCAAAGAGAAATTAATTTAAACTCAACTTCTTAACAAATTTAAGATAGGTATGGTATTCACACCTATTGCTAAAACTTCTCAGGTGAAAGCAATGCTGTAGGGCAAGAAGAATGTTGAGAACATGCCCTATAATAAAATCTTTTCATTGAATTAACTGACATAGGCATGGGTCATTAAGGCTATAGAATTTCAATAAACTATTTCGAACCTCAAAATAATTCCTTCAAATGGAAAGGGGGATTGAGGATAAGAAAGCAAATATGGACATTGGCTTTAAACAAACTGATATTAAATAAACAGAAAACCTATTAATTTTTAAAGAAAATCATATTGTTAAGAAACTGGAATTTTGAGCTAAATTATAAACTCTTTGAGGGTCAAAACAAAACCTAGGCCTTTTATCTTTCTCAAAGTGTTCTATAGCTCTCAAGAAAGAGGAAAAATTCTCAAGATCAACTTTAGAAATATCCAAGAAGGATAATGGGAAAGCAAGAACACTTTGAAGTGTAAAACCAAGAACCTTCATCTTTTGGAAACAGAATGAAGTTTAGCAAAAAAAGTGTTCTCTGTCCCAGAGCAGGAGACTTTGACAATATTCTTCAATGGGAGTTCAGGTTTCTATGGATTCATGCCAGCTGACTTCTTCTTTCTTAATCTTTCTCAGAGGGATAATGATGCTTATTGTAGTTATTTTGTTTGTATTCCATATTATTAATTGAGTACAGATGGTGTAGATGATTTTTTTTTATTTATAGACCTCTAGTCTACAATAAGTTATGTTAGAAACTATAAAAAATACTATATAATTTCATCTTGAGATTGCAGACTTTGAGCTTAATATCCTCAATGCATGAGACTTTGAGTTCTTCCACTTGTTGAGTAGAATATGTTATATGTGTGGGGGAAAAAAGAATAAAAAATATTCAGTGACTAGAACTGTAGATTGTGACAAAGACAGTGGTGTCTCCCAGAATTCAATGTGTTACCACACATTCCCCAGTCCTCCTATACTTAGAGACAAGTGACTTGTTCTAAATACCAGAACTATGAAAGAAAATAACAGGTTTTCCTCCTGAACTATGGCACACAAAAGCTGACATACAACTTTTTTGCTCTTTCTTTCTTTCCTACTCTGTAGAATGGAGATTGTGGGTTTAGATGTTTAGGAAATAATAGATCACTCATTAGTATGGAATCTCATTTTTTTTCCCTTAAAATCTAAAAGAGACCTATAACAAAAATAAAAAAAAATAAACTTTTGGGATTATTTTTGTAGCATAAGCATATCTCAGTTTTGCAGAAATTATCTTGTACAAAGATTAAGAGACAGAGAGTGTTATTTTCAGAAAATCTTGCCTTTTCTGTTATTTTTTTAAAAAGAGAACATACTCAAATTTTTATTACATGATACAACTCAGAATACATCCAGCCAGGGCATCAAGGTCAATGTGATGTGCATTTGTCTTTACAGTGGTTCTAGACATATGTCATCTTATTTGCAAGGCCAATGAAGCAAAAAGACAAGTTATATGTGTGTTACTTCCTGAAATTACACAACGGAACTAAGAGTAGAAAACCCGGCAGAATTATTAAAAAAAAAAAAAAAAAACTTATATGAGGAATTTCATGTATTTTTCTATTTTTTTATTTTTCTACTAGATTTATTGGGGTGACATGAGTTAATAAAATTATGAATGTTTCAAGTTTATAATTCAGGTAAATCATCTGTGTATTGCATTGTGTGTTCATCACTCAGAGTCAAATCTCCTTCCATTGCAATATAGTCAACCCTCTTTACCCTATCTTCCTCCCCTTTCCCCATTTTCTCTCTGGCAACCACTAAATTGTTGTCTATGTCTATGAGTTGTTTGTATTGTTAATTTGTTTGTTTTAGTTGTATATCCCACATATGAGTGAAATCTTATAGTTCTTAACTTTTTCTCTGACATTTTGCTAATGTCAAGATCCATCCATGTTGTTGCAAATGTTAGTATTTCATCTTTTCTTATGGATGAGTGATATTCTATTGTGTATATGTACCATATCTTTATCTAACGATCTATCAAAGGATACTTTTATTGTTTCCATGTGTTGGCTACTGTAAATAACGCTGTAATAAACATTGAGGTGTATATATCTTTATGGGAAAAAAATGTTTTCAAATGTTTTGGATAAAATCCCAGAAGAGGGATTGTTAGGTCATTTGGTAATTATATTCTTAATTTTTTGAGAAACCTCCATATTCTTTTCCATAGTGCCTGTATCAATTTACATTCCTATCAGCAATGTATGAGTGTGTCTTTTCTTGCATAACCTCTCTAACACTTTTGATTACTTGTCTTGTTGATGAAAGCCATTCTAACACATGTGAAGTGGTATCTCATTGTAATGTTGAGCATCTTTTCACATGTCTATTGGCCGTTTGTGTGTCTTCTTGAGAGAAGTTTCTGTTCAGGTCCTCTGCCGTTTTCAATTGAATTATTTGTCTTTTGGTTCCTGAGTTGTATAAGTTTTTTTTTTAATAAATTTTGAATATTAGCCCTTTCTAGGTGGTATTGCTTGTAGATATCTTTTCCCAGTCAGTTGGTTGCCTCTTTATTTTGTGAATGGTTTCTTTTGCTGAGCAGAAACTTTTTAGACCCATTCATTGATATAGTCCCATTTATTTGTTTTTTGCTTTTACTTCTCTTGCATTTGAGGCCTAATTCATAACATCCTCTCTAAATTCAAGGCCTGTGAGTTTAGCACTTATGCTTTTTTTATGCAATTTATCATCTTAGGTCTTATATTTAAGTCTTTTTGTTAACTTTGGTGTGCGGTGACAGATGGCAGTCTAGTTTTATTCTTTCACCTGTGGCTTTCCAATTTTCCCAATAGTATTTATTTATTGAAAATGATTTCTTTTCTCCACTGTATAAATTTTTGAATCTTTTGTCAAAAACTATTTGCCTGTATATATGTGAGTTTATGTTCCACTGGTCTATGTGTCTGTTCTTCTGCTAATAGCATGCTCTTTTGATCATTGTTGCTTTGTAGTATAATTTGAAGTCAGGCAATGAGATACTTTCAAACTTGTTCTTTTATCTCAAGATTGCTGTGGCTATTCAGGGTCTTTTGTAATTCCATAGAAACCAGGTGATTTTGTTCTATTTCTTTAAAAAATTTCATTGGAATTTTAATGGAGATTGCATTAAATCTGTATATTACTTTGGGTAATATGGCCATTTTAATTATGTCGGTTCTTTTAACCCATGAACATGCAACATCTTTCTTTGTTTTTTTTTTTTTTTAAGTAATGCCTCTTAGTTTGTTTTTAGGTTAACATCTGTTTTATTGAAAGCTCCGTTACAGAGTTTATTTTCTTCTGTTTTCTTCTATTGAGTCTTTAACATTTAGAGTTACTCAAGGTTCATTTTATATTGTTTTATATTTTCACTGCATACTCTTTTTCATAGATGAATTCTTATATTCCCATGGCTTCGATGATGGAAGTTATGTTCTAAGTCAAAATTGCTTGTCTGAACTCTATATGTGCATATTCAGTGGTCTTCCCAACATTTCTGCTTAGATGCCTGAGACCCTTAAACTCAGTATGTCCCCATTATCTTACTTTGGTGTTGCCCACTACAGGAAATAATACTTTTTACTAGGTTTTTCATACTAGAATTCTATACACCCCATCAATTCTAATTTCTGTATATTTCTAGAAATAATTAACTTTTTTCATATACACCCCATCAATTCTAATTTCTGTATATTTCTAGAAATAATCAACTTTTTTCATCTCTTCTTATAAATACTGTATTTTACAATTTCTACTTAAGTATCTTCCTAAATACACTCACTTGCATCTATCTATCCCTTCACTTCTCTATATTACAGCCAGAGTGATTTCTTAAAATAATTCTGAATTTTAATTATTCTAGTAAAAGATTTCCAATGATTTTTGCTGTCATGAAAGTTCAAATCGTTAGCATTGCCTCCCAGGCTATAAATGAGCTGGATCTCCTTCTCTCTCTCTGTTATCTTTTTGCATCATCTTCAATTCTTTTTATGCACCATGCTTTTACTTGTTATGTCCTTCATCCCATGGCTTCTCTTTTGAATAGAATAAATTTTCTTTTTATTTTAATTTATTTAACTACAATTTGTCTTTTGTATGTCCACGTATTATATATATTTTTTCCCAAACTCTTTGACTACATTAGACTACCTCTACTTTCTTTTTATAGCACTTATTATACTTATAATTATTTAGTCATTTGCATTTTAACTGTATATATTATATTTTAAATATAAATTAATTAAATGTATATTTATAGTTTAAAATACATGCATATATATGTATATATTTTAACAACACACATATTTATATTGATAATTAGCCAGCTGGACTCAGTTGAGATAATCTCAATTTTCTTGGCAACATTCAAGGTATCATAGTTAGGAGCCAGTTGAACACATGTCTTCTCTCAATCAATCCTGATCAGAGTGTTGATTCTAGCCATTTCAACATCATAGAGCTTTTTCAGAGATTGATCTTGTGCTTGTTCACCTCAACATTCAAAATGAACACAAGTTTATTGTTGTCTTCTATCTTTTTCATGGCTGACTCAGTAGTCAGAGGGGACATGATGATGGAATAGTGTGTGTGCTTCTTTCCCCTGGGGTTACTCTTTCAAGAATATTTGGGTTGCCTTTGGAGCTGCAGGGTCTTGGGCAACCTTAAAGTGTATGACATGTGTATCTTTTTTTATGTGTGTGGCTGTAGATGCCTTTCACCATTGCTTTCTTTGTTTTCAAAGCCTTCGACTTTAGGAGTGGTAGAGGTTTCTTTCTTTGCTTTTGGCACCATCTTTGTGAAAAAGCCATATTTTCTCTCTTGAATGTAAGGACCATGTGAATTAAAATTTTATTTGTCTTTTTCATCAATATACCTTTTGTCTCTAGATTGGCACTTCTCACAACATTGGCTCTCAATAAATAACTACTGCTTATCAAGGAGCACACTGGTTCATTTGCATTAAAATCATTAGAGAATAAGTTAAAATAGACACATGGAGAACAAAAGTCACAATTGTACCTTCATGAATATGTCTGTTCATCTTTTGCATATATGGAACCTACAGTGGAGGAAGAGACAGTGTTTTCTTGCTCTTCTGCTAGGGATACTCCTCCCAACTTTCAGGAGGGTGGTTAAGGGAAGAACAGAAAGGGTCCTGCCAGCCTGGAAGAAAGTTGAAAAGAAAGAAAGTTTGTAGAAGATAGCTCAGGATAAGACTGTAAGGTCCAAATCTCAGGGATGAAAAGGATCCTTGAGACTTCTTTTATTATTTAGGATGTTGTAAGGAAGTTAGTCATGATTTAGATCCAAGTAATAAATAGGAATTAAGAGCTCAGTGTGCAAAGATAGTCCTCAGTTATGGGTATGGAAGTTATTGGGTAACAATAATAACACTTATCACTAATATTATTGATAACTGGGTGCCAGCACACTATTTTAAACTTCTGGTATGCATAACCTCATTTACTGTTCACAGAAATTCTATTGAGTAATATTTCAACACTCTATAAATAAGGAATCTAAGGCATAAGTAATTAATTCACTTGCCCAGAGAGTCACAGTTTAAAGATGGTAGGGCCTCCATTTCAGTTCTCAAGAAGTCTCAGTATAAAAGCTATTCACTGAGCCACTGTACATGTTTTTATTTAATCAAAATAAGTGTTTGGCCTTCCTATTCAGGGTTTATGTAAATTTAGTAAAATGAGTACTAGTAAAAATGTTTTTCTTCAGATTTTGTTTTTTTCAGTAACATTATCCTCCTATTGTTTAATCTGCACATAGAAAAATCCTCAGGCTTTTGATTTTAATATTGCAGGCATTATTTAAAAAATAAAGTGCATCCATTTGGCTTTATAGGAAAAACATGCACTAATTCAATTTTAAACGTACTAATGTGTGGTTTTGACACAATGATAATTTTTTTTCTAAACCTTTCAAAGATGCATAGATTTCAGAAAGTTCTAATTTATTCTTAGATTTGCACTGGGAGAAATCGGCCTTCATTGTTAGTGAGACATAAGATGCAAAAATGCTACTAAAAGGGCAAAATAACTTAGTTGGTAACATCTGAAATGGCTAGGTGAATTTTTGATTAAATTTTCAAAATTATTTTTCATATACATGAAGCAGAAAAATTTTTAACCTAGTAGATTAATTTTCTATATACATCAAAGTGTTAAAAGATAAAGTTACATTAATGCACTTTCTTCCATGAAGTTATGATGTGACTTAATGTGTTAAAAGGAACCACTGGCCCCAAATATCTCCACACTAGATTGTGCATGTTTTGCAAAATTCCAGCAGAGAATCATTCTTTTAAATTTAGGTTATATCCCTAATTAAAATGCAAATACTCTGCCTGAGGAAATACATTTATGCCCAAACTAGTTATTAAAACATTAATATTAATTGGTTCTCAGATGCTGTCTAGTGAAGCAGAGTCGAGAATATTTTTGTAAGAAACAGAAAAGGAGAAATGGATGGGAGAAAAGTGTATTAATGCTCTAGGCAGACATGATGGGCAGCCTACATATGGCAGAGAACAGCACTGGGCCAAAGAATTCCTGGAGGAAGGAGGAGAGCAACAGAAACAGAATAGGGGAGTTTGGGCAAGAGATAAAATAAACTTGTTTGGCTTTTAAATCTTTCTAGGGTTGATCATGGTAAATATTCTGACTTATTTTAGCACCTTCAAAGAAGTTCTGAAAATAATTCTGAACCCTTGATTTTGTTTTTTCTATAACCCAAACGTAATGGTGCCTTAGAATTATATCAGATTTAGACAAAATGTCAGAGGTAGACAAGACCACAGGGCCCATTTACTCAGAGAGCTTGAACTTGTCTGGCCATGAGCAACACCTGAGGTGACCTGCTCTCTGAATATTCAAATTTAGTCCACCTGATGTGGGTCCTAGAAATCTGTACGTTTGACAGATTTTTTTTTCTCTAAATCTCATGTGATTCTCATAATTAGGAGAGTTTGCTAAACCACAGTCTAAAATATCAGAAAACTGATCTGTTAAAAAATGAGAGACTTGCCCCAATAACCTGGTGATGAGAGCCTTGCTTAGTTAAAAATCTAAACGTCTCAATTCAAAATGTAGTGTTCCATTCACTACACTGAGCCCTCCCCAGCTTCCCTTTGATTTATCTAGTTCTAAAACTGGCTTGATGCATTTTCTTTCTTTTTTTCTCTTCACTGTGATTTCTAATGCGTGCGACAACTCCAGATAGATTAGATAAGAAGGGTGGGGAGTAAAGATTAGATTCCTCTAGTGTCCACCTTTTAATTAAATCAATTGTCTGTGCCTTTATTAAAGGGAGTGCTTATATGCAAAACAGAAGAGAATTAGGATGACATACTAAATGTCCTCATTTATGAGGGACAGGAGATAAGAAGTGCCAGGAAGCCAGAATTCTTTCAATTGATTAGAAGAGTCATCCAGAGGTTAGAAATCTGTAGAGTCCTGCTGTTTTTAGAAGCAATAGTTCAAGTTCATAGATGCCTCTGCAGTGTCTCTTCTTAGCTGAACATGGAGGAGACCATACTACATAAGTACCTATTAGGTTGAAGCAAGCCCAGAAAAGCAAGCTGTTTTGTTATTAATGGAAAATGAACTGTGGATGATGTTGTCAGATAATCTCTATTCATCTGGCCCAAGTTCTCCACTCTACATCATTCTTTTCACGGTATTGTTTTTGGAATCATGCTCAGGCTAGATCTGAAGTCTGCTTCCTTGTTTCTGGAAATGGCTGGTAGCCAAAGTGCTTTTTATTGAGAACTAATTTGGAGTGAGGTGAGGTGAGGTGATGTGGTCAGCTCCTGAAGCTGGAAAAAAAAAAATGTCTGGAGAACCTATTTTTCATTGCCTCGGTGCCTAAATTGGCTTCTCAGAGCAGGAGCTGCTCAGAGTGGTCAATAAGTAGATCTCTAATGTGTCACACCTGAAACCAGATCTGCACTTGCTATTATGGACCTTATTATAGGAAGGTCATGTTTTTCATCATTACACAGTCCTGTTTCTTTTACCTACCAGAAACTTCCTATCTATTAAAGCTATCTGATGCAGTAGAAAAAAGAACAGTGTTAGGGTGGGACAGTCTTGGGTTTGAATACTAGATCCACCCATTTTTACATGTATGATTTATTACTTAATCTACCTGAGCATTAGTACTTCATCTATTAATTAAAAATAATATTATTTTGTCTTAATTTTAAAATAGAAATGCATTTGAATTAATAACAGTATCCAGCAGGTAAAATTTATAGATTGTATGTTTCTTGAGAACATACTACTGTCTCCAGGGGCCTTCCTTATTCTCTGCTACAACCCCAGGATTCGCTATACGATATGATACAGATAAAAACAAAAACAAAAAAAAAAAACAAAAAACCTTACTATATTACATATTTGAGTGAATGGGTGAATTAATAATTTAAAATGAAACTCAAATGCTCTTTAAGATTAAAATGGAAAACTATAAATTATTCACAAACTTTTACTAGTGACCTATTCTTACCTTCTTTATACAATCTTCCTAACATCACTCCACAATGATTATCGTGTCCTCAAAAATTTCTGTGAGCAGTTAATGCCTCTAATATTTGTTCTACTTTGAGTATAATTTTTAATTTACAGTTTTACTTATATTTCTTGAGCATTACCTATATGTCAAACCCTGTATGATTTGCTAAGGGAAACTTCAAATGAATAAAATGCAACCATATTCTCAAAGCATAAGAGTCTACACAAATTTACACTAAAATAACTAATAAGTTAAATATAATGTCTTGTTTTTGATAGAGGAAGGCATAGAATATGAGAAAAACACTAGAACAGACACACCTAAACCAACCAGAGAGACTCAGCATGGTTTCTAGAGATGAATCCAATATTGCAATAATATCCCACATGTAGGATATTCAAATATGTTGCTATGTGAATGTTGGAGTGTATGCGTACTTGTGTATACATTAAGTTTTGGAGTCTGGGAAATACACTTCTTTATATTTGTTTATTGAACTCAGTAAATTTTAGAAAAGAGGTTATGTAGGTCTAATTGATTATTTATTCAACTGTCTTATTTGTCTATTTTTAAGGTACTCTTAAACTCATCAAAAGATTGACTTGGAAGCTAGATGTTTCTTTTCATAAACCCTAAATTATTTTTCCCCAATGGTAGTGATTGTCAAATCCTATAGAATTTAGAAAATATGTTTTTTTCTAGTGGACTACTGATTTAATTAATATAACTGATGATAAAAAAAAATGTTTCTCCATTACCATATAGCTATTCTAGAAAGATGATTATAGTAGACAACCCTGAGGAGATGAATACCAGAAACAGCACTAAATAGATATTATGCCTGGAATTGCCTTTTTAAATTGTGTTGTAAAAATGAAGGCAGCTTGGCAGACACATTGTTGGACTTAACTGCATCCCTACCATGCCGCCCTAGTAACTGCACATAGTGCAGGCCCAAAATAATTTTTGATTGACTTGTATTTGATTTTGAGGTGGAAGAGGATATTATGAGCTCTGAACTCAAGCTCAGGCCAAACCAAACTCCATCAGCACAACTTCTTAATAAATAAGTAAGGCCCCTGCAGGATCTCTATGCTTCAGCCTTACATCTGTCAGTTGTAATTCAATCTCTCAGACATTTACTTCCTGAGAGTTGACGTCAGAGTCTCTTGGAGTGTAAGCTCCCTCTTTTGGGCAGTAGACATACCTCTGTGCTGAGGTTGCACTTACTATTTAAGTGTATTCAGAGCTAAAATCAGGTAAGATTGAAAATTGTTATAGGAAAACATAGTATAAATTTTAACTGTTAACCTCCCTCACTGTAATGATAGAGATGATAGACAAAGCACTGAGTCTAGTACATTGAAGATACCTAATAAGTATAAAATGTGCTAAACTTTCTGTGCATTTATTTAGATATTTTAGTTCGAAAAGTATATGCTTCCCAAAATCCAAATAATAAGAGAATGTTCCTGTTTATTCATTCCAAAACTCAATGAATATCCCAACCCACATGTTACCTATAAAATCTACCCACAGTTCATTTTGCTTGGAAAATTGAAAAAAATCTTAACACTTCTTACATGGGGATGTCATGTGGGAAGTCATAGTAGCCAAATGCATAAAGCACACAGAGGGAACAGATGTTGATGTCTATTGTTGGCAAGAGGTTGGACAAAATTTTAGATTACTGGCACATCATGGACATATTTGAGCACAGGGAAAATGGATTTATATTGTTAGCATTTGCCGAGTTTTTACTGTGACTCCAATGTCATGTAAAGTGTGTGACATGCAGGTATCACACTCCTAAGTACCCATACAAGATAAACATTGTGTACCCACTTTTTTTGTTATGAAAGATGAAACTCGATGAGAATGAACAACTTTCAATCAGTCACAGAGTTGAGAAATAAAAGAAGCTGGGTTTAAATTCAAATCTAACTGAATCAATGTCTATATTTTCATGAAATATCTACTTTAAGTCTTTGAGCAGAAGATACATAGGCAAAGCTATGATACTTGCTTTTAATTACTTTTCTGTTTTTGCCTGGCTTTCACATATCCTGTTCTGTCCAAGATATTTGAGTCCCTCTGTCTCATATTGTTTTACTCTCAAAGGACCTTATCTTCATCTGGCTGTCACTGTCAGTAAGCATGTTTATTAGTAACTGATAATGTCTTGAAAAGGCCCCCCATCCCAAAGAGGTTGAAATATTAATGGGGTGTGGCCAAATGCCCTAAAGATAAATGATAAAATAAGGTTTCAAAAGTATATCTCAATTAATATGATAAATTGAATGAGATAGAGTTTCAAGTGAAGGCAAGGCAGAAGTATTTTTTCTCAGTAATTTGAACTCAAATCACATTCAGGTGGACACTTCTTAGTGACTCATCCTAATTAAGGCCTGATATCCATTCATTCAACAAATAGTAATGTGCCAGGAATGACCATAGCACAGAGAATATAGAAAAGTATAGTCTGCATTTCAACGAGCCCACCATCACATGGAAGACACTGCCAAGCAAACAGGCAGTCAGAGCAAAGGGCAATGAATCTAGTGATAATATAGAGAGGGCATGGAGGCACCCAAGGAACCCTCTCATATACTGTGAGATCAGGGACTGCTTTCTACTTCCCCCACATGAAAGCCTGGAGCTAACAGGGAAATTTTATAGAAAACAGTCATGTAAAAGCAAGGGATTTAAGGAGAAAAAATATATTATTTTAACTCCAGGGAGTCTCTCAGTCTATAGAGGTGCCCATTCAATGATTAAATTAAATAAGATCAGCCTTTAATACTAAAACTAGTATTGTCAACTTATTTTTTGACAATTATATAGTCTTTATTTCA
The DNA here is from genome assembly GCA_004027375.1 of Macroglossus sobrinus. Taxonomy (NCBI): domain Eukaryota; kingdom Metazoa; phylum Chordata; class Mammalia; order Chiroptera; family Pteropodidae; genus Macroglossus; species Macroglossus sobrinus. The sequence continues at coordinate 7,819 of PVKZ01004198.1, read as the reverse complement.
GTGATAAACTGTCCACGACCCTATAGAGCTGTGGCATCATTATGGCAGCTTCTATTCACATGTGACTATAAAGCATTTGAAATGTGGAATGTATATATGACTGTGAGACTAAATTTTTAATTAAATTGAAATGTGCTATAAGTGTGAAATACATTGAATTTTGAAAACTTAGTCTGAAAAAGCAAATATAAAATATCTCATTAAATTTTTTGGTCTATTGATTACATGTTGAAGATTTAGGGGGTTAAATAAAATATGACATTAAAAAATTAAGGGAAAGATTATCCCACAAGGTAGAAATAACGCATGCAAAAAAAAAAAAAAGGAACATGAGAGAGCATGACATCTATAGATATGTTTTTGTCAGCTGAGACTGCTGTAATAGGATATAGACTGGGTGGTTTAAATAACAGACATTTATCTCTCAGAGTCTTAGAGATTAGGAAGTCTAAGATCAAGGTGCTGGCTGATTCAGTTCCTGGTGAAAGCCCTCTTCCTGGTTTGCAGATGGACACTTGGCTGTATCCTCACATGATGAAGATCAGCAGAAAGAGAGGAAGCAAGCTTTCTCATGCATCTCTTCTTATAAGGTCACTAATCCCATCACAAGTGCTCCACTCTTATGATTAATTACCTCACAAAGTACCCATTTCCAAATAATATTATATAGAGATTAGGTTTCAACACATGAATTTTGAGAGAACACAAGCATTCATTCCATGGCAGGGAATGCAAATCACATAATCTGCCTAGTGAAGGATGCATGCAATGCAGTATGAGAAAATGATCAAAGGTGAGGCTAGAGACATAAAGAGAAGCTAGGTCAAGGTGTGGGGGTGTTGTTTATGTCTGCTTAAAATAAATTGAAATATATAGACTCTGAAGGATATGGCACCACCAAAGAATATGTAACAGTTTTTTTAAAAAATAACCACATAGCAACATTTCTATTTTAAGCCATGAGAACTGCAGGTTTCATTGATAGTGATCCATTGGGTAGCATTTAAGGTATCTCTGAGAACACCTAATATATTGTAACTGCTAGACAACTAATTGATAACTCAATATAGTTGTTGTTGTTGTTGTTTTTTCCTCAAAGTAAGGCTAATGCTGCATAGTTGCCTCTGTCCTTCTATTAGTTGATCTACTCAGTGACAGAAAACTACCAGGAGCTAAGGTTATTGAACAGAGATGCTTCTAAAATATTGATTTACAACTTTTTTTTTTTTTTTTTTTTTTGCAGTGAGAGAGAATGTCCACCAGGTGGCAAGCAGCAGTGAATCTTGGTCTTTTTGGGCTTGCTTTCCTATTGCTGCTTCAGTGAAAAAGTTCTAGGGAAGCAGAATTTCATAACTGGGGGATTATTATGTTATCAGTTGATATTTGACTAATTTTACTTTAGAAGAAAATACTCGAAGGGGAAGAAAATAGGAGACCTTTATTTTTTCAAATATAAAGGAGGAAGCTTTAATTGAAGCTGATTTTTAATTGAGATTTTAAAAGGCTACCTTGAAAATAATGCTTTATTCACAAGGTAAAGGAGATTAGAAAGGGGAATTGTGAATTTTCAATGAGAGCCTAGAACACTAATTTCTACAAGACAACTTTTAAGATCTATGGCCTTCAAGTATAAACCTCTGCTTACCTCCTCAAAGTTTCCTAAAGAAAAAAATAAATAAATAAAAAATATTCAGAAACAGGCAATTCCATGAGAAGTTTGCTGTCGTCTTAAAGCAAAAAGATGTATGTTCAGTCCTGTATATACTAAAAATTGATGATGTGACTTGTCAAGCCGTTTGTCTTCTGTGGGCTTCAGTTTTCTCATCTGTAAATTCAGAATTTTGGATAACCACTAATATCAATAATTCCTATTTAATAACCACTAATTAAGAGTCATTTTATATACTAATTAATTTGTGACAACTTCGCTTTTCATAATAATCTTATAGGTAGGCAATCATTTAAACTCTGTGTTGGTTATGAGGAAACAGGTACAGGAAGTCGAGGAACAACATGTCCAGGTGTCAGTGCTGGTGAATGCTGGAGCCTGTGTTTGAATCCAGGGGTGGCCAACTCCAAATCTGAGTTTCTATCCACTACACACAATGTGTTATATAATTTCTAAACATTTATTTTCTGTAATAAAAATAATGGAAAATTGAAAGAGTTTTTGGAAAATGGTATAAAGCATTTTTATAAATTGAAATAAAACTAGAAAGAAATTATTTGCTTTAAATAATTGTGTGTTTTCTTTTGATGCTGCAACAGATTACCATATACAGTGGTTTAAAACAACACAAATATATTGTTTTATGGTCTGGCATTCAGAAGTCAGAAATAAGTCTCATCAGGCTAGAATTAAGGTGTCAACAGGATTGTGTTTCTTCTGGAGGTTCCAGGGGAAATTCAATCCTCACATTTTCTCTGCTTCTAGAGGCCATCTGCATTTCTTTACTCTGGCCTCCTTCTTCATTCTGACAGTTAATAGCGGTATGGCATCTTCAAAACTCTCTCTGACTGTCTCTTGACTTGCATGGCTTCCTCTTTTCACTCATATGAAAGGACCCTTGTCATTACAAGGACCCAATGTAATTGGGCACATTTTAGATAATTCATGATAATCTTAAGATTCTTAATTGTATCTGCAAAGATCCTTTTGCCATAAATTAATATATTTATAAGTGCTAGAGATTGGGACATAGACATATTAAACAGGCTTTTAATCAGCTTCTCATAATAGCTAACATGTATTGAGTTTCCCACCATGTTTCAAAGAACTTTGCATAGATTTCTACAGCTCACTTATTACTATGATATTAGAGCCCACTTTTTAAAATGAAAAAGCTAAGACTTAGGGATTTTATATAAAAGATTATAAGCTAGTAAGTAGTATAGTCTGTTTTCTTCAGAACCTTCATTGTCATTTCATACATAAAGAATATCTGTGCAGTGAGAATTGTACTGCTTTCATGAGTGTATTCAATTTATGATTAGCATCACCATTTTCAATTTATGCTACGCCTTCAGATTCTCTTATTACTGGCTAAAACTGCATTACAGCCTTGGAAGAACCTCTCCTTTGGCAGTCTCTACTAGGTTGATACCTTTATTTTATGCTCTAAAGGGACTCAAAATTCCATACAAAATTTTATGGCTATTAGCTAAAAATAAATGTCATAATGAATATATGTATGCCTCTTTATCTACAATAACTTAGTTTTGTGTTTTTAACTTTTTCATTACAAAATTTTAAATGCATATATCACAAAATTGGTTCTCTCTCTCTCTCTTTTTTTTTGCTCTGTAGTTTCATGAGTTTTAGCATACTTATTGATAAATATAACCACTACTTCAATTGGGACACAAAACAGTGCCATCAAGCCCCCAAATTTCTCACACTGCTCTTTGTAACCATATCCTCCCACAAATCTTTCTTTTTGACAGATGGCTTGTTCAGAAGTATATTGTTTCATTTCCAAATATTTGTAGATTTTCTGTTTCTTTCTGTTATTAATTTATAGATTAATCTTGTAATCAGACAATATACTTAAAATATGGTTCTAAGTCTTTTAAAATTATTAAAGATAGTTTTATAATCCAGGTTATAACTTATTTTTGTGAAGGTTCCATGTACATTTGAAAATAATTAGTGTTACAGTGATGTTATATGGAGTGTTCTATGAACGTTAATTGGATTTCATTTGGTTGATAGTGCTTTTAGTCCTTGTATATCCTTCTGATATTTTATCTACTTATTCTATTAATAAGAGAAGAATAGTACTATCTTCAACTATACTTGTAGATTTATCCATTTTCCCTTTTAGTTTCATTAAATTTGTTTGTGTATTTTGAAGCTTTATTATTCTATGTCTAGCCATTTAAGTTTGGTATTTCCTCTTGGTGAATTGACATTTTTGTCATTATGTAATATTCCTGGCAATTTTCCTTTGTCTGAAGTATACTTTGTTAAATAATAATGTAGCCATTCTATGTCAATATCTGTGAGACTCTGAAATTGTATTCTACTTGCAAGCTAATAGTTAGCCTAAAACAAGTACATGGATGTTGATCAAGGACACAAAAATCTTGAGTCAGAGTCAAAGGACAATTTAAATCTCATAGAAATATCACTATCCAGAATATTTTCATTGTTGCATAAAGTTCCCACACCACCATTCCCAGAGGGAAACATCACGAGGGTCAGAGAACTCATGTCTAAGCAGTAAGTTGTGTTACATGTGAGAAAGTCTGGGCAGTTCCATCTTTTAAAATAGGCTGTAATATGCCTGTGATTTAGTCCAGAATAAGGTACTATGTCTATCTTCCAGGACAATTCACTATTAAAAAAATCCTGACAAGATAGTGTGGAACAAATGTCAGTCAGTTCTTACCTTGCAAGAGGTGAAAAAATGCAGAATACCCAGAGAGACATCTGCCATCACTATTATTTTCTAACATTTGCATGGTATAATCATTCTTCATTTTTCACTTCTATTATAATATTTATAGCAAGTTTTTTGGAGAGTGTATAGTTTTATCCTTTTAAAAATTCATTCTGACATTTTTTTGAGGCTTCTTTCATATTTAATACAAGAGTTAATCTATTTATATTTAAGTATATAATGTCATCATTTGTTTTTGTGTGTGTGTGTGTGTTTTCTGTTTTTCTTCTGATTTCCATTTATGTCTTATATTATTTTAATATTACCTAACGCTCTTTTTAAATTTAGCTATTATGCTTTTGAATGTTTTTTTTTGGTGTGTAGTTTTTTAGTGGTTTCTCCATTAAATATAAATATTTAATGTTTCACAATCTACTTAACATTGATATTTTATCACTTTAAGTGAAATGTAGAGGTTTTTGTGCCCTTCTCTCTTTATGTTGTAGTCGTCATTTATATTATGCTTACATGTATTAAAATCTCCATCAGTGTTAAAATTTTTTCTTTTGACTGCCATACATATTTTAAAGAACTTCAGAGAACTCTAGTCTATTTATATATAACCAGTTATTTACCATTTTTGTTGCTTTTTTTTCAGTCTGAAAGTTCCAGGTTTCATCTGGTATACTTTCCTTTCTATCTGAATAGTTTCCTTTAGCATTTCTTTTAGAGCTGCTGATGAATTTTATCAGTTCTCCATCTAATAATTTATTATACCTTTATTCTTTACAAGATACTTTTTAAAATACATTTTTAATTTTTTTAAATATAGCTGACATACAATATTATATTAGTTTCAGGTTTACAACATAGTGTTAGACATTTATATAACTTATAAAGTGATCACCCTGATAAATCTGGTACCAATTTGACACCATACATAGTTATTACAATATTACTGACTATATTTCTTATTCTATACTTTACATCCCTATAACTATTTTGTAACTACCAATTTGTACTTTTTAATCTCTTTTGCTTTTTCATCTACCCCTCCAACACTCCTCTCATTTGGCAACCATCAAAATGTTCTCTGTATCCATTCATTTGTTTCTGTTTTGTTTGTTTTGTTTTGTTTTTTCTTTTGTCTTTAGATTCCACATGTAAGTAAAATCCTCTGGTATTTGTCTTTGTCAGACTTACTCCATTCAGTACAATGCCTTCTAGATCCATCCATGTTGTTGCAGATGACAAGATTTTATTCTTTTTTATGGCTGAGTAAAATTCTGTTTTATATATCTACCACCTCTTCTTTATCTATTCATCCATTAATGGGCACCCAAGTATCCTCCATATCTTCGCTATTGTGAAAAATATTGCAATAAACATATGGATTCACATGTCCTTTTGAAGTAGTGTTTTGGGTTTCTTTGGATAAATATCCAGAAAAAGGTATTACTGGGTCTTTCTTTGTCTTTTGTTATAACCTTTGATTCAAAGTCTATTTTGTCTGGTATTAGTATTGCTACCCCAGGTTTTGTTGTTGTTGTTGTTGTTGTTGTTTTCATTTTTTTTAAATATTATTTTCATCCTTTTATTTTCAGTCTGTGTGTCTTTCAATCTGAAACGAATCTCTTGTAGGCAGCATCTGTTAGATTTTTGCTCTTACCCATTTATTCACACTATCTTTTAATCAAATTACTTAATCCATTTACATTTAAAGCAATTGTTGCTACATATGTAGTTACTGAGTTTTTATTATTCATATTTTTTATCTTTCTCTTCTTCTCCTCATCCTCTTCTCCTCCTCCTTTTTCTTCTAGAAGTCACTTTAACATTTCTTGTAATACTGGTTAGGTGGTGATAAACTCCTTTCATTTTCATTTGCCTGAGAAGCCCTTTATCCATCTTTTGATTCTAAATGATAGCCTTTCTGGGTAGAATAATCATGGTTGCAGAGCCTTACTTTTCATCACTTTGAATATTTTGTGCAAATCTCTTTTGGCTTGTAAAGTTTCTGTTGAGAAATTAGCTGACAGCCTTATGAGAACACCCTTGTAGGTAACTAATTGCTTTTCTTTTGCTTCTTTTAAAATTATTCTTTGTCTTTAGCCTTTGGCATTTTAATTATGATGTGTCATGGGGTAGGCATCTTTCATTTCATCTTGTTTGGGTCCTGCTGCACTTTCTAGGCTTCTATGTCTAATTTCTTCACCAGGATAGAGAAGTTTTCAACCATTATTTCTTCAAATAGGTTTTCAATTTCTAATTTTTTGCTTTCTCACTCTTCTCCTTCTAGTACCCCTATAATTCCATTGTTGATACATTTGATGTTATCTCACAATCCCCTCAAACTGGTTAAGGATACTTTTGATAGATGTGGAATCTGAGTTCACAATTCTTTACTTTCACTACTCTAAAAATGTTGTTTCACTGTTTTCTGCTTTCCTTGGCTTTTTTTTTTTTTTTGAGAAATCTACAATAGTTTGAATTGTCGTTCCCCTAAAGTTAAGTCTTCTATTTTTTTTGCTTTCAATATATTATTTTTAATCTTTTCTCTTTCTTAAGTTTTCAGCTATTTTATTAGGATGTATCTGAGCATGAATATTTTAAAATTTATCCTGTAGGAGTTTCACTGAAATTTTATACCTTTTAATTTATGTATTTTGTCAAGCTTTATTTTAGTCATTATTATTTTCTCACCGTTCTGTGCCATGTTTTCTTCCCTCCTTCGGCAACTTTGATGACATGAATTTTAGACCTCTGCTTTTATCTTACAGGTCCCCAAGGCTCTGCTATTTTTTATTCCTTGATTTTTTCTTTGTTTTTCAAATTAGATTATTTTTATTGAGGTATCTTACAATTTATTAACTTTTTTCTTTGTGATCTCTGTTATTTACCTCAACCAGTAATTTTTGGAAAAATATTGTTATATTTTAATTTGTACATTTTCTATTTTGTTCCTTTTTATATTTTCTACTATTTTTTCTGTGGCCTTCTATCTTTTCATTTGTTTCAAAAGTATTCAATCTTATTTCTTGAGTCGTGTTAACTACTTTAAAATCTTTATTTGGTAATTCTGACATCTCTGTCAACTGATACATTTTTCCCTTTAAAAGATGTCAAAATTTTCTGTTGCTTCCTGTGATCAGAAGTTATGCATATTTATGTACTTATGTTTATTATGTTATGAATCTCAGAGTTCTATTGAAAATGTTTATGTTTTAGCAGGCAATTTGACCATGTTATGTTAAGGAGCCAAGTTTCTGTATACCTGAGGGCTGTGGTTTCAGTCTCGAGACAGTTTTCAAAATCTGTGTAGTTCAATTGAGATCTTTCCCATGTGCAATACTTAGTGGCCTAAGACCTAGGTGATGGTTAGTGCCTTAGTTCAGTTCTTAAAGTATTTAGTGTCCCGACCCGCAGGACTTAGTTAT